>JABCMJ010014115.1:0-21065 GCA_014822125.1 Arbutus unedo | reverse complement strand
AATTTTGAAAACTATAGTATTGTTCATTTTAATATAATATCTACCGCCCTCTAGGCTGTGGACCGGTGGTTAGTATTTTCTTCTTTAATATTAGGTACGTTCCGTGCAAAAATTTTGTAGTTACTAAATAATATATTGGGTACTGGTCTTTTCTTTTAATTTTGATTAAACAATTTTTTGTTTAGCTTAATTAGAACACAAGACAATTATGTCACCTTTAGATTAAATTATCCATCTTCATCGCCATTCTTTTTTCAAGTTTCATTAAATTAGTATCAATTTATTTGGATTAATTATTTGTGTCGAAAAAAAAAATCAAAAAGTGAAAATTTATGACAAAAAATCGCAGAGTGCTCACTATAGAAGGAAAAAAATTAAAAAAAAAAAAAACAGTTGCATACTATGCTTAGTCTTTAGCATCATCTTATTTGATTTTTTTCAATCTCGATCTATATTTTTATACTTTTTTGATTATTTTTATCAAGAAGAATAAGAAAATACAAAATTTGCTACTCAAAAGTTCTAAGAATCGAAAGAAAGAATAGCTCTCGCTACAACTCAAGAGAGTTGGATTCGACGAAAAGCTCTATAAAAAATTATAAAATATCAAAATAACACACGTGAGAATGAAAAGTAGTTATTTCAACGAGAACAGTCAGACGGAGTACTATAGTGAGTCTAATGACTAATAGAATAGAGTTGAATAAAAAAAGGAATACGTTATAGCAATCTTTTCGAGCAAGTCTTTGGAATCTCCTGTAAACCCCGTGATGAGGTAAATGGAGGATATCACAGGAACTTACAACTAGTGGAAATTCTCTTGCAAGAGCCAAATGAGGGGATATCTTCACGTCTAGTTCGGAGAACGAGGATATTTTGACTCTATTATCATTATGTTTTTGTAATGTTACTTGTTTTAATTTTATTTTATCTTAACAAAAGACAAAATAAAGAGGGCCTATATTTAGTGCGTACTTTTGTTCAAAAAAATTTTATTTGAAAACAAATGAAGACACTACTAAAAGAATAATAGATAAAGACCACACTTAATTACGGTACAAAGACATCTCAAGAAGTTTTAGAAAATACGATACATCTCAACCTTTACAAACTAGTATATATTTTCCCTCTCAAGTTGGTTGTCATTTATTTTTTGACAGAATTTGATGACATCATCAGGTATTAAGCTTGAAATTCTAAAAAATACCCTCTCAATGTGCCTAATGTTTACAAGAATAATGCTACGAATACAGAACTTACAAACACAGTGTACACAGACATTTCCTGTTTACAAATAGGGAGAGAATCCTCAAATTACCCTCTCTTCTCCCAAAACATTTCACACATCTTCTTCCTCTCCCTTCACACATCCTTCATGTTCGATTTACATTTTTTTATTTTTTATTTTCTATTTTTCTAATTGAAACGAATTCGAATATCAAATATTTTGACCAATAACCTAAAATAACATTATTAACAAACAAAACATAAATTGTTTTCTAAAAAGAATAAAAAATCTACTTCAAACTCCACAAAACTCTGGAGCCTCACTGTGCAACTCTTTTGTGCCGTATTTTGGATTAAAATAATAGTTTGAACTGTCCATTTTCTTCATCTTATCTAGTAAACATGAGATAAATATTTTTAAAAAAAATTGTAACGGAGTCCCACGGGGACCCGTGGACATACATAACGTGTGCGTGGATGCATGTGCTGTGTAAACACGTAAAATAGAGATGATAACAGTCTGTAACTATAGCTCGAAAAGTTCAGTTGACATCCATCAACTTGTTGAATTTTACATGGTCGCTCGAGCAGTCTCAAAAATTACAGGTTTGGGACAAAAAAGTCAAATTCCGTTAGAAATAAGACAGGCCGCTCAAGCGGCCTATAGCTTGCTCGAGTAAACTGTCATTTTTAACAGATTCTGAACCCTAAACATAAATTAAAAATAGATACAACGTCTGTGCAAGGTAAGAATCATTTCCCCTCTCTCAATTAGATGAAACAAACAGCATATAATACTAATTTCACGCTTTAAAAGTGATGAACAATAAATCCTAGCATGCATTTCTATGAAATTAAACTATGAACCTACTGTAATTCGACATTCTAAAGGTTGTAAGTGCATTCCCCTACTTAGTTTTGGTGATTAGATCAATGAACAACCTCGGATCGAAAGGATTTCGTACAGACAAAATCTCCTCCAAGAGCAACCTCAAAAGCACTTAGAATCTTTCTCTCTCTAAAACTCCAAACTTCTAATTATGAAATCGTGAATGTAAAATATCGTTTACCCTCGTTCAAATAATGATTTAACCTCATAATCCGTGATCAAATCGAATAAATCACAGAGCAAATCCGATTCCAAAATGTTCCCCTCCATTAATGACCTTCAATAGCGATCTATTTGTTTAGAAATTCGAACAGACCGCTTGAGCAAACTCTAAAAGACCCAGTCACTCGAGCAGCATATAACTCGCTCGAGCAAGCTCTAAAATTTCCAAGCCCGAATTGTAAAATAAAAAATTAAACTATTTAGAGAAAATTCATTATAATAATTAAAAATTAAATAAATCAGGTTATTACAAAAATAACTAGTATAACTTTTAGAATAAACTTCTAGGATTATCATTACTCATATTCAAGAGAAGAGTCCATGAAGGACTCTCGAGCCCTTCGACCTATAAAATATCTCCCCTTGCCATCCGTGAGGTACGCAACTCTTGCTTGCCATTTGAGGTTGGGTCTTTTTTTATACTTTCTCAACAAGCCAACTAACTTAGGCATTAGATAATTATTGACAGACACAACACCGATTTCAAGTTTTCTTGTGCAAGTGGTAAAGAGCAAGGATGTGATTAACTGTATCATCAGTTTGAGCTGTCTGTTGGAACACTTTTCAAAAATTCCACATATGCTTAAATGGTTAATGGTTCAAACTCGATCAATGGCTTTACAGACTCATCATGGAGCCCAACACGATTGGGGACGCGACGAAGTAGGTCCCCAGCGTATGGGTCGTCACAATGGATTAGCGGAACAACCTCAAGGAACAAACCTGGTAGGGGGATCCTAAACAAATCCAACGTTTGGTCTCCTCAAACCACCTCTGCATCCAACGCTGCTTCATGATTGTACCCCTTCCACTCTGATATGAAAACGTGATCAATACTAACTTGTCTCCCATCTCTCCAAATTGCACCTCTTAAAAGCTTTCATCCTTGAATTCCTTTGCAATCCTCCCCTTAGTCCTAATTTTGTGCATGTGTCCCGTTACACTCCTATACCCATTCATGTAATTATTAAATGAGAGAATCTGTTGTACAACAAACGTGTTATACAATAAAACGACATCATTTTAGCTTTAAAACGAAGACTCCTATCAATAGGAATATGCTCGAAAAAGTGTTTTGTGGCCCACAGCAGAGCCCTCCCCCAAGTCTTGTAACCATTCACCTCATTAAAATGGTAAGATTAGGAGAAATTAATGACAGTATTCAAAATAATAGATTATAAAGATATTGAAGAAGTAGAGTTCCAAGGTTCAAAATTCAAAATTTGAATTCAAAAAGCTTGACAAAATAGGAAAATCTGACGTCGTACCGATTCAAAGAAGCTACAATGACACATTCAGTCACAAGTGAAGAAACTAATTAACATCGTATTTTAATCTCAAGAGCAAACATGAAAGATCACTAAAAAGTGTATAACGTTCGTATAGGAGCAATCCAAGAAGCCACAGAATTACTAAGAGAAAACTTGGACAAATAAGAACAGAATCTTATTGACAACCTGTTCTAGTACTAAGAGACAAAATGGGATACATCGGATGACTAAAAATTTATAAAATAAAACCTCCAACATGTGGGACAAAGTCTAATTTATGTGAAGGGCATCTTACAATTATCAAGTTTAATGAGACTCATGGAGTCAAAACTGACAAAATTTCGAGTGCAAATCAAACAAAACTACATCATTTTATCCGTACTACACGCACCACAAGAGACTACACAACCGTCCTTCCAAATATGGAGGATGGAGGACGAGTCATATATCTGACTCTGTGGGTAGAAAAATAAAGGCCAACGAACTTTTAGCTGATTCAAAGCGAAGGCAAACACAGACACCTCCATACTAAGGAAGAAGATGGGGGAAGAGTCGGTGGCCCAAAGAAAAATAATCTTAATAGCCTGTGAGTAATCTTTAATTTTTTACTGGGGTCAATCTGAAATTTAAGTACTATCAAGAGAAGGGTACAAACATATAGTTGTCACTATCAATAGGAATCTTGAAATTCCATCCCATTATCTCATCGAATCAAGATTTTTCTGGTCACTCACATACCCCTTCTCTGTCCCTTGATATCCCATTGATACATGAGTGTCTCTGTCAACAAAAAGGACCCTTGGGCCAAAGCAGCCCTGCTTTGCTCCCAAAACAGACACCATTCTGAGCCCGAAAATGATATTCAAACTGCATACCTCGGGATTTCGAACCTGAGACCTAGAAGGGAGCATACCTCTAAATCCCAAGTCTTGACCACGTGATCCGATTAGTTTTATCTTTAGGTGTATTTTCGAGGGAAAAAACACTACGTCCATTCCAAACCAATTTGGCCTTCACAAATGATTATTTCAAGAATTTTGCTGTAATCGAATGCACAAAGATTTCACGGACTTGTAAATAAAATAAACCCCGGTGACCAATGTCTTGAAACCATGCAATTACTGCCTCAATTTTGGCTGCGGAAAGATCTAAAAATAGAGCTCATACGGATAAAAAGTTGGATTTCAATTGGCCTCAGCAACCACATGGAACTAAAGCAAAATACTATGCGGCAACGTCCTCGAATAATACTACAACAGATTATGACAACCAAAACATACTAGCCCATAAGAACTAATTTACGGTAATGTATCTGTTATCGTAAAAGAGATCAGTGTCCAACGAGAAAGAGGAAGGCTTGGCACCTTAAGGAGTACAAGAATGGAATGCACTTCATCAGGCAGTTGAACACGGATGGGCTTCATTCAAAGCATTGCAGCAATTTTGAAACCTGTAATATTATTTCCAAAGACCAATATTAATTTGAGCAGGCAAGATACGCTGCAGAAAGTGCTTATGAAAGACAACAGTCACATCAAAGATCTTTACACCTTGGTTACACTGTAGAAAAACTAGAAGTAGCTCGTATAGCCATATAGGAGAGAAAGAATGCGATAGAGAATGTTGCGAATGAAACCTTAATGTGTTACTAGGGAACTCACTAGCTGAGCATCCGACGATGAAAGCCGTAGAGAGATTTAAGCTACTCTCTACTCATTTGAAAAACAATTTAAACAACCAAAGAAGAATTTGATTAAATGACATCACAGCAACAAGCCAAATCGCATAAGCGATGAATAAATTCTATTTCAGTTCAAAAGAAAATAACTAATTTGAAAATTGGAGCAAAAACAGCCAACAAACCCATGAAACCACACACAGCAGCAAAAAAAATGAAAAAAACACCAGTAATTCAGTTCAAAAGAAAATAACGAATTCTAACAATGGAGCAAAACAGCCAACAGACACATGAAACCACATACAACAGCACAAAAACAATGAACACAAGATATGATAAACACAAGCACAGAAGGTGAGGCAGTGGACACGAGAAGTCACTAAACATCACACATAAGGAAGCCCATGGTACAGCTATAAGCTTGAACCTCGTACAAAAAGGGTTGCCAACACAAATAATGATTCACAGTAAAACAACATTTTGGTTAATAGGAGATGTGACTTACTGAGCTGAGCATCAAGCAGGATTTTTCCTTTTAGCCTTCTTGTTCTTACTGTTGTTCTTTCTCGTAGAACTTGTTGGACCAACACCCAGCGACTGTTCAAGTACTGGAGGCACAAATACAATAGGAGGAGTGATTGCCTCAGATGATGCTACTAATTTAGGTTTTTTGAATTCATGGAAAGGCTGGTGAGTTGCTGGAACATTTCGGAGTTGACCCGTGCATGGAATGTTATTGGTACACCCAGTAACTTCCAATTCTTCGCACTTGCTCAGAGGAAAGCCTAAACTAGCTCTTGTGTTCACCGTCGCAGGTGTAGAGCCATTGAGCGTGTTGTTTAAGTCCGGAATTTTACTCAAAGCAGCATAAAGCTTGAATTTGATTTTAATGATCTCGGAGATAACAGTTCCAGAGTCGGAATTACCTACACAACAGCATCAGCAAGTCAATCAAACAATAGCTACTTATATACACGGAAAGAGAATATATTGGAGAACTCCAGGGAAATGGCAAAGCATATAGCCAATCTGCTGTAGATTTTTAAACCGCTTATAGCTTCCATTTCGTACTTTAGGGGGAACAAATAAAAAGCCGCCTGTTTGGATTTAAACTCTGATTTTTCAGCTTTTATTTCACAGGAGTCTACAAAAAAAATTAGCTCTATTAGGCAGCCTACACAAACAATTAATCTAACAGTTTTTTTCTTTCGATACGTAAAAATTGATAAGCTGTAATCATCCCTGCCATCTTCATACATTGTAACAAATTCCGTTAGTTGACCAATCAGTTGCATATCAAACATTTTTTTATCAAAATAGAGAACTGATACATGAACCTAATACGCATGCTCATCATTATTATGTACAATAAATTGCACACACCCACACCTTATTAACCTAGAGAAGGACACACAGAAAGATTACCCATATATACCAAGTAGATTGAACAACAACTTTGTAAAAAAGGATTCAAAAAGGATACCCAGAATTGAAAGGATAGCAGCCCGTGCTGCCAACTGCTCAGCCTCTCTCTTGTTTTTGCCTGCCTCACCAGTGTAAGTAGCACTATTGAATACCAAATTAGATACGAAGACTGGAAGCGAGCCTTGTGGCTGAATCGTAGTATAGATGGGTTTATCTAGATTCATCTTGACTGCATATTCGTTGAGAATAGACTTACAAAAGACTGTATCCTGGATGAGTGAGAGAGGAAGAGGCAAAAAAGGAGGAAAAAGGCTCAGACTGTGGACTAGAAAAATGCTACGAGAGACAAGAAAAAATCTTAATGTTGCAGAAATGAAAATCCACTGAGCATGTAAAACCATAGTGACATGACACTCCTGATTTCCGGGCAAAAATATTATCACAACCAAATAAAAAGATGGAAATAAGAATCACATGTGTCACATACCTTGCACGCAAGAGAATATCCTTCACCTTTCATCTTTTGTGTTATTTCAGTAAACGCTACCCTGGCAACATCTTTCTCTGCAGCCTTTCGATGGGAAAATGTATCTGGACTGTTGTAGTATGATCCTTCCACCAAGACAGTGGACCTAAATCTTGGGGCATGAGGAGATCCTTCATTAACTGTTTGATATGTTGGAAAGGGTATGCCTAATTTTTGAGTGTACTCTTGCAAACGGTTCTTGTATGATAGGTTTTCTGGGAAATCTAGCATTATGAAGGAAAATAGAACATTAGAAGATAAATCTCAACCACTTTATGCAACATATGCACTTTTCCATCTCATGCAATGTCGAGTATCCATAAGAAGCCATTGTTACAACAATCAAATTACCAACACTAACGTACTTCAAAAAGTCCAAGATCAGGAATTATAACTCTTAAAGCACAAGAATGAGTAATAACTTTATACATTTTTTGTCGTTTCCCAAAGAGAAGCTACATAGTGAGTCCACCTAAGTAAGTCGGCACATAGTTTTTGTGCAAAAACTAGTTGTAAAACTTCAGTTGAAAATGCTATGGTACCTTCACAGTCAAGCACAATTCATAAAAATTCCAAAAACAGAACTTCTAGAGACCAATGTTTTCAAAGGCATTCTTGAGGCTCGCCTTGACGCGAGGCACACCATGAATGCCTCTGAGGGTACAATTTTGGACGCTGAACCACAATGGCTATCACCTTAAAGATTGAGACATATTGAGCGATACACCTTTAATGCTTTTTGCGCCCAAACACCCAAGAAGAATGCCTCAGAGGAGGGAAGGAATAAATTTTTTGAGTTAGTTATTGAATTTTGTTGCATGGTATTTAGGACTTTTGAAAATTTTATTTACTTTTTCATCATTTTAGCAATTCTTATGTTATTTTTAATCAACTTTATTTTTTATAAATATCACAATAAAACTCCAACGGCTAATGCCTGAATGCGTCGAGGCTTAACCTTGTTTCATGAGAGGTCAACCGCCCCACCTTTGCACCTTTGGCTCTGCAAACATTGCTAGAGACAGTAAAGGTTCTAAATGCAAATTATGGCAGATTGATTTCTGAAAGTTCCTACTCCCGTTCACTGATTATAATAATAGGTCAAACTATAACTCTAAATAGTAACCAATCAAACGCATTAAACACCAGAGATTACGTGGAGTTGATGAGGAAGCACTGTGGAAACCAAGACCTGGCTTGTAATGATCTTTACCTTTTCCCTGTTTTGATGAAGAGGCTTCATGAAATCCAAGTCCAGATTTGTCACTAATTGGCCGTTGACTTTCCAAAATGTCATCCAATACCTTTGACCCTGCATTCAAACGCTCACACACACAATTAGCATATTTAAGTTCGACATTCAGTTCATCAATTTATGTATCAAGTACAGAATTATGCTGGATATGGAATTTGACTTTCTCCAAAAGGACTACCACCTCGTTCTTAAGATTATCCAGCTCCTGAGTCATGGAGATTAAACAGCTTTTCAACTCTTGTGCACTAGTTTGAGCCTTCAACAAAAATCGCCATTGAACCTCTCGCACTTCTTTCACAACTTAAAGTTCACCCGAGTGATTTTCATACTTTCTTCATATAAAGTATCAAAAGCTTCCTTCAAATCATCAAAGTTATCAATTCTCTCCACCTTCTCCATCTTCAATGTCAGGTGATCCTTGATCCGACTCACTTTGAGCTAGTCAATTAGAGAGTACAATGAAGCACCAAAAGTAATGAATTTTTGTCTTCTTCACCGTTCTCCCCTTCTTCATCAGATTTATCTGAATCACTAACGTCATTCCAAGTTATGGTAGCCTTTAAGTTTTTCTTCTTCCTCAACTTGTTTCCACACTCAGTAACAAAATGTCATTAACTATGACATTCATAGCACTTTGGCCCTGAAGGTGGTCCTTTACTTCCATTTTTCTCCTCCTTACTACTTGAAGACTTTCCTTTGCCTTTATCATTGAACCTTTTAGCTTTAAAATCATCTTCTTCTTAAAAAATCTTTTAAAATTGTTGGTAAATGAGGCCATTGCTTCAATATCATACTCATCATCATCGTCTGATTCTTTATCATCAGTTTGAGTACATTTAAAAGCAATTGGCGTAACCGATGGTTTTGACTTTGGCATTTCAAACTCATGACTTTCAGCCTCAAATGATTGGAGAAGTCCTACAACTTCAACAGTCATAAGAGGAAGTTTTTTCTTACCTTAGTTTTAAACAAGTAGGCAAAGATTTTAAGATCTTCTTAATGATGCATAGGCTCACCTAAATTAAAACTCGTGTTGACAGCATAATTCAGTTGGCATAGAATTGGTCAAAGGTCTCCTCCTTAATTATGAGGAGCTTAAACTCTTTGGTAATCCGTTGGAGTTTCGATTGTTTTTTACCGTGTATGTTCCTTATGAGTCTTAACTAATATATCGCATGTTTCTTTCACAGTCTCACAGTTTGAAATACACCTAAATTGATGGCTCGACTGTTGCCCGTTCATGTTTTTCATTGGAGGATTGTACCCATCAACACATTCTCCCAAAACTCATCACCAACAGCCTTCAGAATTGCTTTCATCCTTGGTTTCCAGTAGTCAAAGCTGTTTCCAAATCTCCTACTCCCGTTCACTGATTAGATTTGCAAATAATAGATTGAACTATAACTCCAAATAATAAGAAAAACACCATAGATTACGTGAAAAACCCCTAAAGGGGTAAAAACCATGAGAAGGAATCATGCACTAAAAACATTGTGTGATTATACGAGATCTTACTCATGACTGTGAAACCGCAACAATTGACCTAAGACCTACTTGTCAAATCCTCATTTATCACACCTCGTGCAAAACTGATGTCGCCTTGAATCCTCAAGTCTTTCGCTTGCCTTTTAGAGATCCACCAAAAGAACTAAAAGATTGATTTGATGAAGAAGAAACCTCTTTGAGAAGAAGATGATGATCAGAGATCCACAGATCTTGGTAAGTCTTCAAGATTCACTAAAGTACACACTCTAGGTCAGGAAGATCTCAAAATGAAGTCTCTAGAGTAATTGTGCGCCACTTGGCAGGTTAAAAAATGAAGATCGAGCATAATTATAGTGCATGTGTTTAAACAAATTCGATTGATCGATTTGACAATCATCTTCTGACCAATATGGTCCAACTGATGTCCACCTGATAGATGATTGATTTCAATTTTCGCTCGACCAGTTTCCGAACTTCATCGATTGATTTCAGTCTTCTGTTTTGTCTTCATGTTGTTGACACAATCAATCATAATCACTCAACTCTCATTGCATATTGACAATGATTCCCATCCACATTACCCTATAAGGACACTCTACACTCAATGAATAAAAAATGAATTACAACTCAATGAAATGGGATACAAAGAAATGCGTGGATTGTCAATGGAATTGCCAAACCAAAAGAGAGCTCAACTTTTTGGAGCCTATAATTTTCAAGAAGCTACATAATTGTTCCTAGAAATGTATGGACCTAATACAACCGTTGCGATAAGCCACAAAAACAGGAACACCCCTGAAATAAGAACAACCCCATTAAATACATTTAAGCCCCTAAGATTTTGTTCATGATTTCAAAAGAGACATTTAAGCTACCCTTCATAAGCTTTTATTCTCCTATGAGGCCATTTAAGATCTTCATAGTAGTAAATTCATAACTTTGTAATTGGTTTCCATCACTGGCAGATTTAGGAAGAGGCCAGAGGGGTCACATGCCCCCCTTGCTTTTTGTGTATTTACACTCTCACCCCCTACATTAATACCACCTCTCATTTTTTCCCCTAAGTAATTATCCTAGTGCACATCCTAAATTGCGAAGAACCTCGATATTTTGAAATTTCATGACAAACCTGAAAATCAACACAAAACTCAGCCCCTTCTACTAGTCACTTCGCTCTCAAAGGCTTTTGACAAGAACCCAAAATAATAGTCAAGCTTTATAAAAGTTCACTAAGAGAATAAGCTTAAAATTTTAGTACGCAATTTTTTTTTGTTCCAGTTGATGAAGCTCGTGAATATCAATTAAGGTCACAACCACCACCACAAAAAAATTGAGAATTTTCTCAATTTAAATAAGGTAAAAAAAGAATGAGAATTTTCTCAATTCTAAAAATTTTGATATTCGCCACCTGAAAACCACCACGCCACTACCACTGTTGCCACAAAAAAGATTTAGAATTTTCTCAGTCCAAAAATACTGAGAATTTTCAATTCTAAAAAAAATCTAAATTCATAACATTATACCACAAAAAAGATTAAGAACTTTCCAAGTTTAAATTTTTTTAAAAAAAGGTCCACGAATTTTCTCAACTTTGAAATTTTTTTAATTCACCACCTCACAACCACCAGCACCACGGCCACCACCACTGCCGCCACAAAACAGATTGAGAATTTTCTCTATCCAAAAAAGACCAAAAACTAGTGAGAATTTTCTCAATTCAGAGCAATTTTAAACTCACCACCTCACAACCACAACGACCACAACAAAAAAGAAAAGGCGATGTGTGAAGTCCACTGATCAAAAAGATCAAAGTAAAGTCCAGTTGAAGTACCGAAATAGAATCAACCGATTCTATCAAACACTAAAGCACAAGAACACTAGTCTTTTTGAGAAAAGAGAGAGGCCGCTGTGGATGGTGCTGGTGGCGACAGCAATGGAGGAAGTTGGAGCAGTGGAGGGGAAGAAGAAGGGGGAGGGGGAGGCGTTTTCCGGCTATGGCCGGGTGATGCCGGGGAGGTGTCCTGGTGAAGGAAGATCGAGAGGGTAATTTAAGGGGGGGAAAAAACTGTTTGGAAATTTAAGGTAAAATTTTGAACTAGGGATGGAGTTCTTGAGAAATATTCTTAGTTTTCTGGACCGCCTGTGAATTCCACATTTTTTTTATTACTAAATACCAGTTTCGTTCTTATTTTATGTTTGTATTTCTAGCTTCGCCTGTGCCCTAATCAACCAGCAGTTAACTAAGCATCACAAATACAAACGCCATTTTCACAAAAGAAAAAGTTGCAAAATCAAATAAAACAAAGTTACAAACACAGACAAAAAAACCCAGTAGACTTCCAAAAACCCAAATGCAGCACTAAAATCAAACCCAAAGAAACACAGAGAACACGACTAATGCAACCAATCAAAATCAAGAAATTGAAGGGGAGTATGAGAAAGCTTACCGTTGGATTGAATTGGGGCCGGCTTGTTCACGTGTTCAGGCACTTCGGATTGGAGCTGTTTCCCGTCGACGCTTTGTTCAGGCATCACGAGAGAGAGAGATAGAGGGAGCGAGGGGGTGGTGAACCATAACAAAGTCTGGGAGAGTTCACAGTGATGTAACAAATTTGGTTAGGGCTTTCTCTTTCGTTAATTCAATTTGCGGTCACTGAACTTCGTTTTTCGTTAATTCACTCCCCTCTCCCCGGAATGGGAAACTACGCACAAAAAATTGTCCGAACATCTTAACGTTGTCTAATTATTCAGATAATTTCTAATATATAATAAAATGACATTGTTTTAATACATAATATGTTGTGCTTTGCACAATACATAACAAGATCTCTAAATCTCTTTTTTCCATAATTAAAATATTCATAAACTTTCTCTATGTTCAAACTGAGTGTAAACTTCGTTTACTTATTTATGCAATACAGTTATTTCGTAAAAAAAGATTAAAAATGAAGTAAAAAGATATTTACTTTTTATGAGTGTTTATCTGATCAAAAACTTTGTAGGAATAAATAAAATTGATTTGACGAGAGTGTAGAACTTTTCAGTGATAAATTTCATATATTTTGGGAAAAAATAGACCATAGTAGAAAAGTTATTTTCATAAATCTCACAACTTTAAAAAAAAAAAAAACAATGACTCCAAAATTTAGAAGAAAATTAATTTCTCGTATTTTTTATCTTTTCTTGTCATATGAACAAAAAAAGTAAATATATTGTGAAAAGATTTTACTAGTTCCAAGTTGCAATTATTAGGGTAGCTTTAATTAGCACCAAGGACAAAATTACATGGACATCAGGGAGTTTAGGCTTCCAAAGAATTTAAAAAATATTTAAGATTTAGGTATAAATTATAAAAATTATAAAAAAATTACATTTAGTCCTCTTAAATTATATTTTAGCCCCCTCATTTTCTCTGAAAAAAAAATCTCAACTCGCAAATATCGAATCCTGATTTCACCATAATAAACCGAACAAGTTAAAATGATTTTTTCAATAACTGAATAAAGTATATTTTTATTTTTAATTCTAGATAAACCGGATATTATGATTTCTCGTATGGTAATTAAGCCGCCCAACTACTTGACATGCAAAATTAGTGATATTAATGCGGTGAAAACTTTCTTCTTTCTTTTTGTTTGACCCATTTGAAATCAACAAAAATTAATCTATATCAGTGATCTATAGTATCGATGGGCTTGCAAGGAAATTTTTTTTATTATTATATAAAAAATTATGATATATATAGATTCATTTCTATTAAATATTTTGAATATACTTTATTTTCGTTCCGAATATATATTAATCCTTGCGTAATAAAATTTCTGACTTCATCCATGTATGGTATTATATGGTTATTTTTTGTCTCCATTATAAATTACTGTAGGGTGAAAGCATTATACTATATGATATCATGGAAAAACGAGAGAGGCAAATCTTAATTTTAATTTAAAATTTATACTACATAATTTGCGTAACGATTTGTTCTGAAGAAAGCTTTGAAAACGTCACATATACCGTACAAAGCAAAATTTAAAGTCAAATCTTATCTAGTTTATTCTCATCTATATAATCAATTCAAAATATTACTGAAAAAATGCTTAATCTAAATAGTAGTTCATAAAATAGTTTATGTCAGCATTTTGAATCACTATTTGGATCAAAGCTTTTTTCAGTAATATTTTGAGTGGGTTTCTCGCGAGTACCCTTAAAAACATGTTTTAAACACATTGAACGGTTCGGATCATTAGAATTTAATCAGGAATGAAGAGTTTAGATGTTGGTCTAATATTAGTCTAAAATACTCAAATAGATTCAGTCATTTTGCTAAAGGGAGATTCAGTCAAGAGTCCACAACAATAGATTTTTAGCGCAATAAGTCCATCTCAAATACTCAAACTATATTAGGGGTGGAAGTCCTTTTGGCACATAAATTTCAAAAATACCCTTGTAGTAAACACGTGATAACGTTATCTGTTTCATTAGACATAAAAGCGATAATTTCATTAGATAAAAGTCACCTGTTAGTGTTTACCAGTTAACAATAATTTTCACTTTTAACAGATACCTTAACAAATAATTTTATCTGTTTTATTAGATCACTATATTTGTTAGTGTTTCTCAGTTAACATTACTGTCGATTTAAACAGATACTTTTAACAAACAACGTTATTTATTAATTTTCGAAATAATAATATTATCAGATAAAATTATATGTTTTATGTTTTCTAATTTGACTAATAGATATATCAAACCAACATATAATGTCATTTAACTCGCCTATTAAGAAAATAACTTTATCTTTTAGTTTTTAAACGATAATTGTATTAGATAAAGTTACTTGTTAGTGTTTATCAGTTAATATCATTCGTCGTTTTTAACAAATACCTTAACAAATAATGTTATTTTTTAGTTTTCAAAATAATAATATTATCAGATAAAATTATTTTTTGCATTCAGGGGCAAATCCTTCTATAAAAGGACCTCAGGCGTTAAAACTTCTTAAACAATAGACCCTGACTCATAAATTAAATTAACATCTCTTTAATGGGCCAAATCAGCTCAGATTTGTTCTTTTGACCGATTTTTCGTTTGTGGGCTTAAATGCAGACTTCTTATTTTCTGATCAAATTTTTATAATCCGAACTGTTTAATGTGTTTAAAACATATTTTTAAGGGTACCTGCGAAAAATCAGCTTAAAACAATATCGAGTAGGATTTGATTCAAGCAGTTTTTCATAAAATACTGATAGGAATAATTTTATAAAAAACTTCTTAGATCAAGTACTTTCCGATATGTTTTTGAGCCAATTTCTAATGAGTACCTTTAAAAATATGTTTGAAATACATTAAACGGTTTGGATCATCAAAATTTGATTAGAAAAATAAGAGGTCCGTATTTCAGCAAAATGAGAAATCTCTTATTAGAAATTTTCTATATATATACATAAATATGGGTACTGTATACATTGTGCATATATGTATGTGTTCCTAGACTGTCACCATCATCATCATCCTCTGCCGGCCTCTCCTCCTCCATGTTTTCCCTCACCCTCTACTGGTCTTTAATCTGCTTCTGCCATGGTTGAGAACTTAGCTCCTACACTTTTATCATCCTTCTCTTCTCTTTCAAATTGCACTAGCACAGCTTGATCCCCTCCCTTCCTCCTTCTCTCCTTCCACCCCTCTAAATGCTTCATTTTCCCACACTCCTTCCACCTTCATCCACACAGAGAGCTTTATTGAGAGCTAGAATTTACATAGAGAGACAAAGAGAGTTTGATAGTGAAAAAGAAAACTCGAAGGAACTATTATTCTTTTCAAATTCAATCTAATTACCATTCAAATCCAAAATTAATGTAATTACTCATTTTCCCAACCTTTAATTCTTTATTTTAAACCTTCCATGAGCTCCATGGAGCTTCTATGGCCAAAAATAGATTAAAAAAAAGAAATGAATTATGGATTGTAGGAGATCGACCTGTCAACCTAACCAGTCGACAACCCCAACTGTTCGGCCTCTTTCCCAACCAGTCAACCATCCCAACCGATTGACCTCTTGTCTCACGCGGTTGACCTTTCTGAGATAGATTTTTTACCCAAACTTCAAAATGAGTATAAAGATTCTTTGAAACTCAAAATGTCCTCACTTTTGGTAGGAATGTAGATTAATGTGTTATACTGCATATCTAGTTAGAATTAACTCATTTGAATATCTAGAAATTCCTAAGTAGAACTTTTAGTTAACTATATCAAATTTCAACCAATTCTGTTCCATGAAGTTTTCCCAACATAAAAACACTTTTAAATCTCGAGTCGTTAACAAAAAATATTCCCTAAATGTTGAGCTATATCTCTATAAAATTTTAGAATATTTAGAGTTGAATTGATACCTTGCGTGCATGCTAGTCTAAAGTAAGATTTTGGAACAATAATTGTTGGCTGTCGTTTTAGTTATCATGGATCGTGAGACCTCACACACCTACTTAAATTGTCATTTAGAAAGTATATGTACTAATTTAGGAATGTTTGAGATTAATTAGAATTAATGAATGAGTACCTAGATTGAGCTTGATCGTTATTTCTGTTATATTTGTCTCGGACCTCGAGTCCTTGTATAATTGATCATCTTGTTGTTTGGTCAACCTATGTGTCATTGGCGAATGATAAACATAATACAAGACTTATCTTACCTTTTACACTTCGAATATATGCATGACAACATAATTATAGGTAGACATGGACTTTGAGGATATTCACCCTCGTAATGGTTGTCCAATGAATATGAAATGTTGACAGGGTTTCTTAAGTCGTATTATGACTTGAGCCAACCTAATGTCTTCAGCCGAACTGATGTCTTGGGCAGAAAAATGTCTTGAGTCGTGTCATATTTTAAGCCGAGTTATGTCTTAGGTCAAGTTATTGTCTTAAGCCGCGTGCTTATGCTTTTATTAAGTCTAGTTGTGGTCAAGAGAAGTTTAGGAAGTTGAGTTATGGTCTTAAGGGTGACCATGGATTGAATTGGTAGGTTGTGTGATAAATTTAGAATCAAATATATTCGTACATGTTTGAAACTTTGAGAACTAAATCAATCCGCGAACAACAAAAATTCACCAATTTAACTACGATTCGATTTTGATTTTACAACTGTGGTTCATTTTTGTCGAGATATCATGCTTACAAATCATTTGTAACACTTAAAGGTTGCATAAAATAATTAAATCTATTCAAGTTCATTAAAAATAATAAACATCATTACATTCATGAGTCTAATCTTAAAAGGTGTTCTAAGTAATAAATTATGGGTGTATATATCCCAATACTCATATAAATTTTATGCAGTATAGTTACGGAACATTTTTGTCCTAATAATTTGAGCTACGAGCCCACAACCACGATAGGCCTTGTTTGGGCCTTCTCTGGCTTCAGAAATGGTCGAGGAATGATTATTTTCAATTTGGGCCTCCTTCGGCTTTGGGTCGCAAGACGACAAGTTCCATCTTTTTCTGTTAAATTGTGAAGGTTTAGACTCTTTCGATTAGAAGTAGAGGGTGCAAAGTAACACGAACTACAAAGGTACACTTTGCATTTTAGTTTTGGCAAGGGCCGGCTCCGGATCAAAAAGACCTTACGGAGTAATCTTGGAACTCATCTAAAATATGCACAGGGGCAGGAATTAAACAAGAAAATCTTTTTATCATGTGTCTGTCTTCTGTTATGTTTGCTATCTACACATACATTACGTAGACTAGTACTCTTAGAAAGATAGAATATCACTGTGTGATAATATAAAGTTACTAATGTCACTTCCGAAGGACCGACCACTATTCAAAATATAATAAGACGGAGTAATGTTGTTCATTGGAATGCTGGAGTGCAGGAGTTGTTCCCATCATTGAGTTAGTATGAGATTGGTAAATTGAATCATACTGAAAAACTGAATCGAATCGTCAATTTAGTCTGATTTTTTAGTTAAATTGGTTCAGTTCGATTTGATTTGGTATATTAAAACAAATAGTCAGTTTGGTTTCGGTTTTGTAGTCCTAAAAATTAGACCGGACCGAATGAGGCCGGAATAAAAAAAAAACTCAATTTTTTTATAATATGTATTTCTTATAATCTTTATTTTTTTAAATTTTCTATAACATGTACTTTTTATATTGGATTTGGCTTCTTGTTATTCAAAATACTTATTTTTGAATGAAAATCTAATTTTTCGTTCACCTTTGGTTTGATCTAATCAAACCGATGAATCGAAACAAATTGATACCAAGAAAAGTGAACCGAACCAAACCAAAGCAATCCGGTTAAGTTTCAATTTGATAAATTGTAAGCCGAAATTTTTGATTCGGTTCGAGTTTTTCTTTTGGTCCAAACAAAATCGAACTGATTATACCTCTAATTTTTTGGTATGACATCGGTTGGCTACGTTTGGAACCCAGCAACTCGTTTCCACTCCTAGAGTGTTTTAGGACAATGCCCTCATTTTTTTAAATAAAAAATACTAGAAAAAATTTAAAATATCTATCTCGCCTAAAAAAAGCTCCTTAGATTTCCTTCACTTTTAAATTATTTCTTAATAAGATTTTAATATTTAATATCAACTCGTAAATAAATTACAAATTTCATGCTTCCACATTTAACGTTAAAATTTAATAATAACTTTTTGCATTCTTGATACGAGTGCTCGTGCCTGTAATTAATAGGGTTGAGCATGGACCAGATCGTTGTAATTTCATGATAAATCGAGGACCAATTTGTTGAAGATTTTCAAAAAGTAATTGATTACTAAATCGGATATCATAAATAATAAGTAGGCCAAATTAGGTCATAGTGTGGTTCAGATCAATTTGAAATTGAAACTATTAACGTAAATCAATATAAAAAAAATTAATATTTTTAGTTTTAATTAGAATCAAATCAAACTACGGAATCAAATTGGTTCACAATATTGAATTCACAGTTTGATTATTTTTTTTTCTTTCTTATCGTAATAATACATGACACGTAAAATATAGGATGAACAATTATTGGGAGTAAACAAGAGAAGTAGATCCGATGCTTCTGGATCCAAATTATTTTATAATGATATCCGTAATTATATTATAATCATATCTCTAATCATAGCCGACACATATAATTTGATTGTAATCATGCAAAACAACATTATGTCAGTAGCAAGAGATGCAAGGTTTGACCATAACAGCAGGTGCCTAGTTATATATGGGCAAGTGGGGTCACTTGCATAACAGCACATGCCTTTTTGTAAAAGCCCATTCAAGCACCTTTCGACAAATGATTGTTTCATGATCTGACGGCTGTTATTGCGCCATTATCTCATGTAGCTTTAATTATTTATACTACTGTAGCACACGCGAAGTGCACGCATAAATATGATTGATAATTTTTGCAGTTATTACAAGAGATTTTTTTTTTTAGCAGTTTTTTGGATCAATTATTTTTAACAATTTTAGAAAGCAATTTTTTAAGCAGTTTTTTTAGAATAATTTTTTTACGTAAATATTCCTATGTTATTAAATTAGAAGAAAGTTTTTAAAAATTGTTTTGAAAAGTCAAAATGTGACGGAGCTTCATTTTGAAGTTCGTACCAAAAAAGGATACCCCTTTTTATTAGTACTAGTATTTATGGCACATGTGATGCGGGTGCAAACACGATGCACGTATAAATAATATTGATAATTTTTGTAGTTGTCACATAAAATTATTTTTTCTCAATATGTTATTAGGATGAAAGAAAGTTTTCAAGGGTTGTTTTGAAACGTAAAAATATGACAGAGCTTTATTTTAAAGTTCACAGTCATCTCACATTTGTATTTTCAAAAATGTCCATTATAAACGTTCTTTTGTAATAACTATAGGGATATTTACGTAAAAAACTACTAAAAACTGTACATGAACAAAAACTACTCTAAAAAATAGCACAGGAAAATAAAATAAAACAATGTGTAATTTTTGTGTGTGTAATTTATGCAATACCATAACACAGATAAAGTTGTCGATTAAAGTTATAACAAATAAGAATATCAGTTAGAACAACTAAAGTTATCTATTAAAACGAATAAAGTTATCTGTTATTACAAATAATGTTGTCAATTAAAATAAAATTATCTATTAGAACAAATAAAATTATCTATTAGAACCAATGAGGTTATCTGTTATAACAACTAAATTTATCTGTTATAACAAATAAGGTTATTAGTTAGCGTAAATAAGAATACAACTTAGACCAAAGTTATTTGTTAGGCCTAATTTTTTCTTTTTACTCAAACAAACCTTTTTTTTTATTAATTAAATTTTTTGACTTAATTTTATACATTTTAGATCTTTTTTCAAGACGAGCCAATATATCAAAGAAGTTTTGATGTAAAAATAAAAAATACAATTTTTTAAAAATAAAAACAAAAACAATTGTGGTGAATGGTAAGGGTATTTTTGTCAAATTTAGTACAATGGACTTTAAAAGTTGAGACTTATTATGATGGATTGATGGTAGAAATTCTACACAAGGTCATGTGGCTATCATAACGGGCATTAGGAGCTAATTTTTTGTTTAAATTATAATTCTAAAAATCAGAATAGACTATAATTCCTTAAAAATGGTAGCATTATATATGATAAAACCATTTTGTAATAGAGTAGTGTCTAGAGTATAATATGATAATCAGATGATAATGTGATATTTGATCATATTGTCATTTTTAAAGATTTAAATACAAACCTTTGTGGAATGTAAGGTGTAAGTTTGGTCTTTTAATTCGAAGGTGAATGAATAATACAAAATTAAAAATTAAAAAACTTTCCGGCCTTAATCCTCAAATTGTAATTCTATCATTAAATGTTAAGACTCGAATGTGATAAGACATTTATCTTGATAAAAATAAAGTCTAATATAATGTATAAACCTGTCTTTGAAAATAAATATAAAATGTGTTTAAAAATTATACTTATCGATATGCATTAAACATGAGTTTTTGATAAGCTTAATTTTCTTCATATGCTCTAAAAAAATAATTTACATTATTAAAATGAGACAAATGTTGGAAAATGGTTTGGAAAATATAATTTTAGCT
>JABCMJ010014114.1:0-13461 GCA_014822125.1 Arbutus unedo | reverse complement strand
CCACCCACTCTTATCCTCCTCATTTCATAAACCATCAAAAACAAGTTAAAATATATCCCTTGTTTAATCCCTCATCCAAACTATCTATTTTTTTATACCCTTCTATAAATATCATATCAATATGAGCCATTCCTCCAAAAATAATATCCCTCTTATCTTATCCCCTTTAAAACTTATCCCCTGAAAATAATATTCCATCCAATCGAGCCCTTAGACTCTAAACCTAACCCTAAAGTACTGTAAATGCTTAACCGTAGATCATAAATATGAAATCCGAATTGTACATTCTTAAAGCCTAAACCCTTAACTCTAAACCTTAATATTAAATTCCTAAATTAGAATCCTTAATTTAAAATTTAAAAATTACTAATTTATATCAAAAAATAATAAAAAATTTACAAAAAATAAAAAAAAGTCAAAATAGATTATATAGATTATTTTTATTTTTTTAATTTTTTAAAAATTGGTTCATAAATTTAAATTTTTTTAAAAACTCTTGAGGAACTAATAATTAAGAAAAAAATTGATGTAAATAAAAAATTTTAAAAAATTATTAAATAAGGAAAAAATTATAAGAATAGTTTGGCTCGATATTGACTTTTAAAGTCTATACGATTAACAAGTTAAGTAACGAATATTCACGGAAATCTAAAATAAATATTATGAAAAAATATATAACTAAAAATGAACAATTGAATAGATTTATTAAGTTATTTCTGTCTTATTTTTATTTGTTAAAATCTATTATGTAGTTTTTTATTGTTTAAAAATCTATTATGTAGTTTTTTATTGTTTTGGTGGAGATGAATTCAAAAAAATTAAATATTTTGTTTAAAACCTTAAAACATTTACTTACAGCGATTTTCTCTTAGTAAGGCGTTCTTAAGCAAAGGAAAGGCCAGAAGAATTGTTCGCGTGTTCGAGGTAGCTTAGGGTTCCGTGAGTCCGACTGTCGAGTTCAGCACGCTCTCTCAATCTCTCGCTCGATCTCACTCTCTCCCTCTCGATCTCGCTGTTCGATCCATCTCTCTGTTTTCGGCCGATCTCGCTCGATTTCGGTCTGTCGGTCGCACTCTCTCTCTTGGATCGACAACAGAGGTACCTCTCTCTTGCTCTCTCTCTTTACAGTATATGCATACAGAATTAGAATCATGGATGTTATACAAACAAACACACACACACACACACACACACAAATCCACCAAAGTAGAGGTGGATGCTTGGATGCATTCATGTGATATCATGATAGTCAGATAAAGTTCATTTTCTTGATTTACCTATTTCTACACCTCTTGGCAAATGATACGGAGTACCATTCTGCATACACACTAATCAAAACGTCTACCACAATTTCTTGAAGTGTGAAGATGTTTTGATTTGTGAGACCAAAACTTGACCAAAAAAAATCATATAAAGAAATGCAATGCACACACGCTCGCGGAATCATGTAAGGCAATGCAATATTGTAAATGACGCCTCCTGCCAAACAAATCGAATTCATTTTAGGGCGATCTTTTGGCCAATGTGTTAATTTCTTGGTTCAAGATAGTTCTAATCGACTCCGAATTCGTTCCTCTTGCAATTTTGCCTACTTAATTGGGTGTTGTTCAAGTTTCAACCAAGGTTTAGTTTTTTAGGATGAAAAAGTAAAAGTTTTGACCTTAAAAATTAGATTTTCAAGTTAAGTGGTTAATGAGATTTGATTGAACTAGATTTTTTTTTATGGAGTCCTAAAAACTTAATATAAACAAATATTCTGATGATTAACGTGGGATATTGAAGTAATTCTAAATATTCGATAGTAAATTGGGCAAAATCCATCACATGGTCGAGTTATTCATTGATTTTCAAGCACAAGTGTTAAAACACATTGAAATTCATAAATTGGTCTTTAAATAATTAGATGGATTACTGGTGAATCTCATTTGAATTTACATGAAACATCACATGATAAATTTTAATTTGTAATGTTTTAATATCTGTAACGATTAAACAATTATGTAAATTCTTGTCATATTTAAAAAGTGATTAAAGATGTTAAAACGCTATGTGATTATGCACAAGGTCTTCCATTACTTAGTATTTACTTGTAAGTTTCCGAGACTCACTCCTAATGACATTCACAAATTTACATGGGCACTCTCCATTCTGAGGTGGCCCCACCTGCTGAAGTGTGGCAAATAAGTGTTCTGTTCCCCAACACGTAACACCCCCCCGTGGCGAATATTATTGCTTATGGCAAAGGGAATGAAGATTAGCGTATAAATTGTAACTAAAATGAGCACATATTTTAACTAAAATGATTGCTTATAGCAAAGGGAACGAAGAATAGTGTATAAATTGTAACTAAAATGATCACATATTTTACACTTGCAATATTTAAGTTGTAAATCTTTAGAATGAGACAACTTAAGAGATGTCCTCTAACCTAGAGCTCATTCATTACCAAGTGATCTAAATCCTTAGAATATGACAACTTAAGATCTAGAGCTCATTTGCTACCAAGTGTTTGGTTGGGACATGCTCTCTTTTAATTTTCCAATTTTCTCCCCAATTCACTCAAGTTGTTTCAACATGATCAAAGGAACCATTTTAAAAAAAAGTCAACAAAAGCTACTAAAAGCTCTAGACATGTCTCACAAACTTAGAATGGTAATGACTTGTACCAACAGAAGTGTATTCGCTTGTCCTTTACTTGTAGAGTTTATTTTCTCATACACTCCACTAATCTTCTTGTCTCAAACAGGTCTTTAGTGAATCAAGATTTGTGGAATACATTGTCCAAGAAAATCCTATGTTACCAAGCAAGTATGAGGTTTGATTCCTCTTCTTTTTTCTATTGTTGTATTTGGAACTCCTGGTTGCAAGCCCTGCCCCAAAGTTGAGCAACAGGTTACAAGGCTCCTTGTATATCATTTGAGTTGTATATCAGCAAGTTTTGGTTTCTTTGTTTTAGGGATCTTCCTCGCAACGTATTAAGAGTTGTGCAAAATAATATTACACTTGTTAGGTGAAATTTTTTTTTTTTTTTCACTTGCCAAGGGAGCAAGAAGGAAGTTCGTTGCATCCCCCTTAAAATATGTGGATTTGTTATTTTGTGGTTGTCAACAAGGGAGCAAGTGTGATGCAACGACTCCGCTGAGTACACAAGGGTTGTGATTTTTTCCAATAATTGTCCCTTCTGTAAATATGGTATGGCATTTCTATTATACAATAATTGTATCTTTGGTAAAATGGGTACACTAGATTTACATAGTGAAACATCATCTTACTCTCTAGAATGAGCTGGCTTCATGAGATACTGCTAGGAGAAAGTGCCCTGTGAATTGGGTTATGTAAATTGAGTCAAATTAATGAAGCCCACCGAGTGTTCGACGGAATGTCTCAATGGGGAGCTAATCTTATGAATTCTAATCCAGCTAGTCAAGAACTGAAAATTGGAGGTTGTAGTTGAACATGGGTAGGCAACTTCCTACCCTCTTCTAATCTCTTTATTATTTCTAGGTGTCCAAACCATCTTGATTGCACATGGGTAGGCAACTTCTTGATTTTTAAGCACTTGGAAAAGTTTTAAAAATTTGGCTGCTTGTGTTTCTAATAGGTTTTTCAATGGTGCTAATCATACATCACTAGTTTTGCATGTTGGTGCTATGAGTGAGTTCATAGAAGTTAATAATTTCATTTCATCGTGGGGCTTCCTATCAGCTCCGTCAGTCCCCTTCTCTGCATGTTGCTGATACTTTTGGCATTAGTGTTATGGTTGTTGGCTATTGTTTTTCTCCATTTGTGCAATGAATGTCAGGCACATTGTCTGCTAGTTTACTCCATGAATTGTCTCATATGGCTGACTATATCTGCCCGTGGTTTTTGTGTTCCACTAGGTGCATATAGTGAGAGTATGTGGTTTGGATGACTACAATACCCCCTCCTTGCACTGAAGTGCACAAAGTAAACTCCTAGGGTCAACGCTCTCACTCACCCGAACTCAAATCAAATATTATGTGACAATATTACTCACTAATTAATGCCCCGAACATTATTTTAAACAAAAAAACATTTCGGGTCCTCATAAGTTTTGTGTCGAGTTGCTTGACATGTCAACAAGTGAAAGCCAAATACTAATGACCTGTGGGAGAGTTGCAATCATTGATAGTGGCCGAGTGAAAATGGAAGAACGTGACGATGGATTTTGTCACCGGTTTACCGAGGTCGCCAAGAGGGCACAATGAGACATGGGCGATTATGGACCGTTTGATCAAGATCGCTCACTTTCTACTGATTTAGGTAATCGATTATGTTGAAAAGTTCAACTGATTATGTATTCAAGAGATTATTCGCCTTCATGAGATTCCCTTGTCTATTGTGTCTAATAGGAATTCACAATTTACCCCTCGTTTTTGGCAGACTATGTAAGCGGTTCTTGGCACCAATATTTTGTTTAGCACCATGTAGCACCCTTGGACTGATGGACAATCCGAGTGTACGATCTAGATTTTAGAGGATATTCTATGGGCATGCATTATGAATTTTCGGGATAGTTTGAAGATCATCTACCACATCTCGAGTTTGCGTACAATAACAGTTATCATTCAAGTATTGAGTTCGAAGTTTTATATAGTAGGCCGTGTAGGCCACTCGTTTGTTGGACTTAATTGGAGATATTGAGGGCACAAGAATGTAGTGCATGTCTATCCTCACTTGGTGCTCAAGTCAGGCCGAATATAAGTAGTACAATACATGAGAAAGTACGGTACACTTACATGTACTCTCTAAAGCCCTACTAGTGCATTCCTTTGCATCGTCTCTTTCAAGAACTAGTTTAGGCATCAGGGTGCTTTCTAACTGAATTGCAGCCAGTGGGGGGCATTAATTGGTTGGCTGTCATTGCAGAACCTTGATAAGAAGAGCTTGGAGAAGATAGTTCAAGAGAGAAGAAGCAATACTTGAATTAAAGGATTGTATATAGTAAAAAAGAGATGCTTGTTAGGTGGTTTCATTTCTAATGTGGTTTTCCATGTGATGTAGGTGTCTTACTATTTTTTGAGTTAATTAGGCCCATTTTTCTTATAATCTAAAAGACTACTCTGAGAATCCTATTTTTGATTTGTTTTATCAAAAAAAATGTAAATCTGATAAATAATATGAACCACCTAATTGATACATTTGAACTCAATTCTCTCTTACTAAATTTATCATTCTGCTAAAAGGACAACGTCCTCATTTCGTCATGTGCCGTAGTGATTGCCATTGGCCAAATGGCAAGATGCCAGATGTGCCATCGCAATATTCCGAAAATCGGCCATACGATAGTAAATAAGAGGCCACATGTTGGCCTTTACCCCGTGTCGGAGTCTCTAGTTTTCTGTCATACTACTCGACGATGGGAATGTTTTATTGCTAAACATATCAACATGTAGCAAAAGACCTCAACTGTTTCTTTTACATAACTAGAGTTATTTGCAACCACCGATGCAGAATTTTAGTAATTTTTGCTTTGTTCTTCTTTTTTTTACATTTAAAAAAATTATAATACCTAAATTAATCCTATGAATACTCATCCAAGAAATCAACTTGCTTTCCGTAAGAATTAAACTCACAAACTTGCTCTCCCTAGGAATTGAAGTTACAAATTCACTGTAGTTAAATATAGTTAACAATTGGTGAGCAGAGAGCCCTGCTTCATTTTAGCTATGTATTTGTTTATTTCAAGTTCAGGGATGCAGCTATTGATATTCACTCCCAGGTTTCTAGCCATTGGTGCCGTCCACTAAATTTTGATCTTTAAGGGGTCTTTGGTAATAAGAGAATTTTTAATATCCTCATTTAATTAAAACAAGTTTCAAATACTAAAATTTATTATACGTATGAATTGGACATAAATGCTTTTACTATTCACCACAACCTAGTGAACAGAAAATAATGAAATTTGTTTCCTACAATAAATTAATTTGTAGAAAATTAAACAAAATTTATGTGTTCAATTTTTAACAGATAAATTTATCTGTTATAACCTAAATAGATAAATATATATGTTTAGTTTCGTTTGGTTGCTGAAAAATATCTTCGGTTGTTGAATTCAAACATAAGTGGTAGGTGATGACCAGAGGCTACGCCAATGATGACAAGGCAGGCGAAGGTACAGTTAAATAATAAATTTATTTTAATAGGTAAATACATTAAAGGTACTTTTGTCTATGAAATTGTCCCTTTTAAAAGTTGAGGACTTTAGAAGTGAATTATAATATATGGGCACTAAAGTGTATGAATAGTAAGCTCATTCTAAATTGGCCAATATGTCTTACTTTTGAACTAAGCCCAGAATCTGAACCAGTTGTGTATCTACCGGGTCTGTTTTTTGTGCGCCTCATCTCTCTCCCTTTCGCCCTCTCTCTGTTTGCTGTTTTTTGTGGATACTCTTGATGATTAACGTGATCTGTTTGGGTTTAGTAAACAAACACTCTTAGGAGTATTGGGATGTCCAATCCACATTCCAGGAGTGAATCAATTTAACGCATATGCAGGAGTACCATACACTTAGGCGGCGCTTCTAATCTTTTGGGTCTGAAGCACTAGCTTTCTCGGCTTCTATTCAGGGCCGGCTCAATCACCTGATTGCTTTGCATCCCTTTTAAGGTTTTCTTGCCAGAAGAAAAGAAAAACCCGCCAATTTGAGAAGATACGGTATAGCGTTCTGAGTTCCTGCAATTAATTTAGGGACATATTTATTTAAATGCTTCTTGCATATTGCCTAAGAAAGAAATTTTTGTATAACGTACTACCTTTCGAATAGCTATAACTATTGTCTATTCCTTTGCGGAAGGGATGCTTACCAACTTTCCATGGTAATTGCTAATTTACTAACTATAATCATACGTATCCCATATAATGCCTTTTTGTTAAAATGTTTCGGGAAAGGTTATGAGTACACTGATATTTACTGTGTTAGATATTTCCTACATCCCACGAGACATTGTAATTCCCATTCCCACCGTAAATTATTTGCTACTTCTTAAAATGTTTCTGAAAAGTCTACTCATACATGCTGTTATTTACCGTGTTCATTTGCTACTTCCCATGAAACATTGTAACGCAAGTACTTCCCAATCATATAGGGTTTCCTTATATGCGTACATGTGCTGCCAATTTTTAGTAAAGAATGGGGATTCCTTTATGAGAAACACAAAAGTCTTCTACGAATGTGTCGTGTTCTTGTCGAACACCAACACGTGCACGTCCTAACATGTCCTGATTTAGATGCACATTGGACATTTGAGAGACAAAAGCTCCTATTACTAAAAAACGCGAGTCTTGCCAAGAGTTTACGAGGGAGATTTGGGGTCCAATACTCAAAACCAAAACAATGTGGAATTCTATTTATTAATTGGTCTTTCAATCGGCAGTTTTAATTTGGAGATGTGGAAGCCTAATATATCTTTGTTTTTCAATTTGTGGATTGGAGTTCTTTTAGAATGGGGTATTAGGAGGCACATGTTGATTTCGACGCATTCAGATACAGAATAAGTTTCTTGCATGGCCAAGGAAGATCTTTTGCAGGATAATCAGATTGAAGATGTTCGTTGGCTTTGTTCCCTATCTGAATCTGAGCTTGTAAGAACAAAAACTTTCATCTTTATTATCCCAAAAGCTCAGATTGCAATTCCTTTATCAGAAGTTTTCAATTAGTTTTCATGTGTTTGCATCCTTCCTGTTGTCAGGATATGTTGATTAGCGTAAAAGAGATGGTCCTTCGACGGGCAAAAATAGTTGGTCACGAGTCTCTAGCAAAGAAATTTGATTTGAAGATGCTTCGAGCTCTTGGTACTTTTATTTACCCACACTCCGACACCATTCATTTATGAACGAACGCAACTGTATATTCTCTAGTGTTCCTAAAGTTAGTAGATATTAGTGTAGTTTCCAACTAACTATATGTTCTTCAAGTTTATAGCTTATGATTTTCTTTCTTTCTAACTCCTTTTCTTTTCTCGTCATACATTTCTGAAGTTTTCTTCATATGGAAGACGCTATGCCACGCTAGTGGACACTACTGTTCTAACTTGTTTCTTGAAGCTGTTTTGTATTCATTGTGCACTATATATATGATTCCTGAATATCTGAATTCTAGTTTGTCTCTGGAAGTTGTGTGAAATCTTATGCGTCAGTTGGTACTGTTATTGGACAGCTCTATATGGTTTTGGCATTTGCTTGTGATAAATACGCAGAGATTAGGATTCAAATACATCCCTAGCTATTATGGTCATGAACTTATTGTCATTTGGTATCCCTTATGATTCATTTTAACATATTCTTATATTTATTTTGTTTAAAATCGTACCTGTGACAGCTTTCATTTTGATGGAGCATCTCAAGGGACAACTGAAGGATGTTTCAGTCATTCCTAGATTGGCCGAATCTTCCAGTTTTCTAGACAGATGCAATTTTCTAAATTCTAATGTCAGTGATATTTACAGCACTATGGATACTGAAGAGTTAAGGGCATATGTTGGCCCTGATCAAAGAAAGAGAATAGCAGAAATGTAAGTTGAGCCGTTTGATTTGTCAGGTCAGAACTAAAATCTGCCACGGTTTGAGCTGTAGCAGTGTTTCTGAGTTCTCTAAAAATATTTTGTTGGATTCATGAGATGCATTTGCTACAGGTGGAGTAACCCACATGCGAATACCTTCCATCAAATACATAATGCATATGAGCTAGGAAGCACACCCACTTGTAACACACTTGCATGTGGAACTTGACACAGCTAGTTGTGTGTCCCATTGTGTTTCTAAAATGCTGTTGGATTCATAGATGAATTGAGCAAACACATTGGTAACGAACGAGAGGATGCCTTACATCAAAGAAACAAAACTTATGAGCTAGGAAAGCATAGATGCTATTAGCGGATTCATGTATCATTGACCTTGGACACAACTGACACCCCAAGTGGTGCATCCCAATACATTTCCCAACCTTGAAGAATTTCCCGATCATAAGAGTTTACCTGCAGCTCATTACTGTTCAACTTATGATTTACTTGAGAAAGGAGGCCACTTTTTCCTTGACTGAGTGGCAGAAGACCTCGGCATGTGTATGTTGCTGGTGTACCTGCAATTCTGGTGCTTTAAGTTTACTTCCTTCATCCCTCTTTTTTTATGTCCATTGCCCCATTTTGGGATATCATTACTTTCCATTTTGGAAATTCATGGTACTTGGTCTTACAATTTTGGTGTATAACCCTTTTTAAGGTGTTCAATTACTTAAGCCTGGCTATGTTTCCCTTTGGTTCCTTTCTTCCCAATGTCTTGTCATTCGAAACCAGCTTGGTGAAAATGCAATTTTAGTCAGGTTTCTGTTTTCTGGTCTTAAATTAGAAATTATTGGTTAGGAAACAGTTCATTGTTAGTTCTAACTTTTGTTCCAACTGATAGCCACCGTATGGTTGTATGGTTGATGTCACCCTTTTTGTCTAAAGGAGGACATTTAGTATAATTGGTTCCTTTAATTATCTTTTCTTCCTCATGGTAAGCATAAGTACTGATTTTCGGTTTATGTTAGATTTGGTGAGGATGGAGCTCCTGATCAGAAGAAGAAAGCTATTGCCGAAAGATCAGTATGAGGTCTGCATCTCTTTTGGCTTATACTTGTGAAGCGTCAATTCTATCGGAGAGTACTCCCGTTTCTCTAAGAATAAGGCGGGCTTGGGTTCCAAAGATCAGAAGAAGAAAGCTATTGTCGAAAGTTCATTATGAGGTCTGCATTTCTTTTGGCTTGTACTTGCAGGTAGGTTTCCCTTAATTTATTTTGAGATGGTTTGTCACCTCGTTCCGTTGGTTTTTATTTTCATGCTTCTTTCCATGTATTCCCGCTTTGTTGATGTCTTATAATGAAAAGGAAGTCCAACCTTGTTGAATTCTCCTAATTTTCAATTTATGAACGAGATCGTGCCTGATTCTGCACTCAGATCACCAATCCATATTTTTGTCAACAAATGTACTTTGGATCATATTATTTAACACACGTTGAGTTAGGCATAGCCTGTTATTGTATTGCCAATAAGTTGGGTTTTTCTTTGTGATTTTTTGAGGGTTGAAGGAGATAACCCCCGTGAAACCATTAGTAGTACTTTACCTGGGCATTGTTTTATTGACATTCATTAATGCAGCTGTTTTTTCCCTTGTCCCTGGGCATTGTATCCATTTACAGGTCACTTGAAAAACTCTCTTGAAAAAAAAACAAAACAAAAAAACCAGCAAGCCGAGCCTCAATGCGATAGTGATACCACACAGGAGAATGACGTGGTATTACTGTGGCACTGACCTGTTATTAATATGGATATACTTGTTATTATAGGTTTGTTAATCCATGTTCCTATGAACTTGTTCATGTTTTCCTGAAAAGAATTGCTTTTGAAAATAAAATTTTGAAAATGTTCTCCAAACAAGTTTTGATTTTAAATGGAAGGTCTAAACGACGACTATTTTCCAAGAATTTTCATATGGCCAGTTTTTGTTGGGGTGGAGTTTATGCTGAGTAATCCCAAAAAGGTTTATAAGTAAAGCTGAAGATGCAGAAAAGTAACGGGCGTTTATGGATTTTCACTTATGCATTACTTTGGATTGTATGTTTTTATTCATTTTACTTTTTTTTGGAAAACTTGATATCTAGAGCAGTTTATATGTGCCTCAAGTTTAAGTGTGAATTATTTCATTCTCATTTTGGCTTCTGTAGTAGAAATATTTAAGACTTGATTTTGTATATACTGTGAGGGAAGCCTATTCTAAATTTATTTTTTTTATCACTAGAAACAATAACTCAAATCATTAAAATCATACTTTGGTAACTTTTGTCACAACGAGTTCATAATATTTTCACTATGCATTACACGTATTTATTCATAATTTCAGAATAGTACATAACTAACACAACTTAAAAACTCCGAGGAGTTATTTGAGTGGTAGAGTTGATGAACCGTAAATTTAGACATTTTGCGGTTGAAATTTGGCAACTTAATACTTGGAATCATTGAGAGGTTTGCCTAGTTGTTTTCACGTAGGACTTCAAGGATTGGTTAATAATTTAAGTGAGAATTTCTCCAAATTTTACTCTAGTTTGGTCCAAAGTCGACCTGATACTTTAGTTATTAAAAAAAAAAAAAAGTAACCCAATATAAAATTGGATATCAGAAAAGTACATAACAAATCACACCACAAACATACATTGAAAGAAACATATCACAAGGTTCATAACTAACCCTAGAAATACATAACCACGCCATAAAAGTTCGTAGCCAACAGTAGAAATTTTTATATTTCCACACCCCAACTTTTGTTTTTTATTGCAGTAGTAGTGGCTTCCGAGTTGGATTAGGCTATTATGGAGTTGAGGAAGACATGGTTCCGTGACAAGGATTCACCAGGCTACAAGATACGCTTCCGTGCACTTCCACTTTGATGCTACCAATATCCCCACTTTTGCTCCCTTGCTCTTCTACAAACACTATCAATTGGATGCCAAACCAATAATTGATGACATTAGACTAAAGTGATTTTCACACTCTTTTTTTGAAAACTTATGAGGTAAATTTTTATTGGTCCACAAGTGTGCTGAAAATAATTGATTTCTTGCTTGAAAGTGGAGTGTGAAAACTTATTTTCTCATAAATTTTATAGAAGATTGAAGTAGAAAAAGCCATGACGATATGATAAAATGATATATCCAAAAGTGTGTTGAAACTAATTGATTTCTTGCACGAAAAGTGGAGTGTGATTTCTCATAAATTTTATAAAAGATTGAAGTAACAAATGGCGTGACGATCCGCAGAGTGTGCTTGTAAGTTTGAATTGCAATTCGACGTGAAATGTTTAATGTATATGAATCAAATAATATATCCAAAATTGTGGATGATAAAAGAAAAAATCACTGTAAATATCTCTTTCCCAAATGAAACCGAAACAATGAAATTTAAGGAATATCTGACCCCAAATGGTTAAAGTTATGGTCATCACGGTGACTGAACCACCAAAAACAGTAGATATAGGAGGTGAAAACCAAATTCCAATAACTATTTATTACACTAGATAGAGTCCAATAATGACAAATCTTTAAACACATATTAATTGGGATAATCACACGTATAACAAATATGGCCAACAGAGCAGATGAGCTATAAATAAACTCGAACTTAAGTAAAAACAGGCTACCTTAGTTTTTTAACATCAATTGATTTGGGAGAGATCTAAGTATGATCCGATACATATAGCCAACAGAGCGGAGGAGTTATAAGTAGACTTGACTTAGTTCCACAGGCTATTTTAACTTTTTTAACATCAATTGATTTTGGAGAGAGAGTGAACTGGTGACATTTATAAGAATAAGATTGCGGTGACTATATTTTCTCCACACGTATTAAGTATCACCTGATTTATCATCAATATTAGTGTACAAATATATATATATTCTTCTTCTAATAAGAGATCCCTTATTTTGCTACGGTGTAGATCTCCTATTTTCTAACAAAAATTTGATGATCGGAACCGTTCAAAACATATTTTTAAAGGTACCCACAAGAAATCGGCTAAAAATAATATTGAGAAGAGCTTGATCTAAACAATTTTTGATAAATACTGATAGAAATAGTTTTATAAAAAATTGAATAGATTAAACCTTTCCGGATATTATTTTGAGTTGATTTCTTGCGGGTACCCTTAAAAACATATTTTAAACATATTGAACGGTTCGGATCATCATAATTTGATCAAGAAATAAGAGGTCTACTCCGTAGCAAAATAAGGAATCCCTTATTAGAAACTCAATATATATATATATATATATATATATATATATATGATTAACGTTATTGATTGATCAATTATCTGTTTTGTTCGAGTAAGTTCGTTTGAATTAATATGTGTAAAACAATTGAATGGCTGAGAGGTGTAAAGGGGGATTTCACTTTTGAGCATAGTCATGCGTCTCGTACTGTACTGGCCTCACGCTGTATTATTTCATCTTTGTATTGTTTCGACTATTGTATCGGTCTGTTGTAGCCTATTCTGGTCTATTTCAACTTATATTGTACCGGGCTGTATATATATATTTTAAATTTTAAATTGATATTTTTTGGATAATTACATTTAAATTGAGACAAAAAGCATCCCCTTTTTAGGTTTTGTAATTTATTTTGTGAGACTTTATTTTATATGTCCAGTGTGATTTTTAATTAAAAAATATTATTTGAAAAATATATATTACTTTTGTGGATACATTTGAAACGATAAGTTAGTACAAACCAGTACCGGTATGTACCATACCAGTAACAAAAATGGTATGTTTGTCGGTACGAGATTGATAACTTTGGTTGTGAGATTGGATGTCCGAGAGAGAGTTTCGGATGGTTAATCAAGGGTCTCACACCTCTTGGTAAATGAATTATATATAATAAATTATGACCTTATCTTATACAA
>JABCMJ010014112.1:0-31886 GCA_014822125.1 Arbutus unedo | reverse complement strand
TATATATATATATATATATATATATATATATCCCCCGCCGTGTCTATGTCCTTATTTTTTCAAAAATCCTGTGTCCCATGTCTATGTGTCCCATGTCTATATCCGTGTCCGTGCTACATAGGTTATAAATATTATAACCAATGAGAATAAAGGGTATTGTTAGACTAAATCATTTCAAATTTAAATTCATGTACATTGGTTGCTTGTTCCCCTAAATAGTTGGAACTCCCAAAGGGACAAACAAAAATGGGATGGAGAGAGTAGAAGATGGGTTCACATGATTTTTACTAAAAAATTGAAGTTATCAGACATTACAGGTGCTAAAAGGGTAAACACATAACTGCAAAGCATCCTATCACATAATGATGAATAGTACACGAGGCACAACCTGTTATGAAATGCCAAATTACTACTGGAAGAAGAAAGTACAAAGAGACAGAAAAAGATAAAACACATACAGCCCTATCTGCAAATAGCCAACTACATCCTAATTCCAGACCACGATGATTTGGTCAATATTTCAAGGGCCACCTATGATGGATAGTTGATCGAGGCAATATGCAAAATAAAAAAAAAACAAAAAAAAAAGAACGAATTAAACAGAGAGCAACAAAAAGCAACAAAGATAATGCTCTAAAGTTTGTTACATACTTGATACAGGCATGTCCCAACTGGCGAAACCGGTGAAACAAATGAGATGTTGGCGGGCATAGTGGATAATCTCTAGAACGCAAAAACTCATCCTTCAAAACTGACAAAGCAGTGGAAATCCGGAGAGCTTTGATTGCATAGATTCCGCGCAACACCTAAATTTGGCCAAAACAAATTAAGGGAAGTAGCATAATTGATGAAATTCAAAATACAATAAATGGTCCATGGATCACCTGGGTAAACTGTGGACCTGCTTGGGATAATGATACAGCAAGATCTCCACAAACTGGAGAACCACTAGCAAGAATATCAAGAGATCTTGGAGTAATTCGCAAGCTGTCAAACCTTCATTTAGATATTGAAATTGGGATGTCAGATGTGACAATATTAAACGGACAAGAAGTTGGATAAGCAAACATACTCTAAAAAGGTTAACAGGAAATGAAACCTTGACGTTATTTGGTACAATATCTCAGACAGGTCTAGTTTCTGCTCAAAATTTTGCTGCATTGTGGCAAATCCAATAAGAAGAGGTTCAAGAAGCCCAACAAGACAGCTCTTTATCTCAACCCCCTTCTTTTGTTTGGGATTTATCGCTGTAGGGTTCGCGAGCAATAATCGATCATTCAAAGCACCAACCAGCACTGCATGGAAGTCCATGTTGATGGCTCAGAGAATAGTACAAAGATATATGTCAAACAAGAGAGGATAATACAGGTTGCTGAGGAACCTCAAATAGGAATGTGAAGACTGCAGGCTTTGAAACAATGTAATATACCTGCAGTGGGCATACTAACGGAAAGAATTGTCCTCACTATTCCATCCCACCCAAGCATGCTGATGGCCGTGGTAGTTGAAAACAGAAGTGCAGGTCCAACCCAGAGAAGAGATCTAAAGTAATTATAAGTTAAGAGCGCAAAGAAGCTTAAGAAACATTTATCATGTTAGGAAAACGGTTAATCCTTCTTTTGGTCTCTAAACTATCAGTATAGTGTTTACTTAGTCCTCAAATTTTCAATTGAGTCTAGATAGTCCTTAAACCATTCAATTTTAGTTTAAATAGTCCCTAGTGTAAATAGTAAATACATCCCTTAGACCTGTTGTTTCAATTGATCTTTCATTAAGTCCCTCAATTTTCTTATATTCTTTTATATCCTCCTCCCAACAGCGCTTAAAACACATGGTATCAAAACCCTGAACAGGTAGTTTATAAAACTTTTCTTTCAAGTACTACGGATAAATAACAAGGAGTTCTATTGTGACGTTATTCAGTTTAATCTAAATAAAATATCACTAGTTAATTGAGGTTTACAGTTTGAAAGTCCTACCAGAGAATCTTCATATGTTTTACACACTGCTACAACTTCTAAATGATTAATTGTTGCTACTACTCATCTAACTAAGGGTTACGCTTTTAACTTGTGTGCTTAGTTGTCTAATAAATTTTTTTCTTCAAAAAAGCTTCTTACTTTTTTGCTTAAGTTAAAAACTAAACAATTTGTACTATTACCAAGGCTTGCTACTAAATCAATGATAACTGGAGTATCAAGTTTAATATGACTTTTATGTAAAGTATAATCAATATCTTCTAAACACTTATAATTTTCACTACACCTCTAACAACACTGACTATTGGGCTGACGAAGGACTTGAACTAATCCTTTTATACGAGGGAAGGACATAACACCAAAGAAAAAAACTAAGGATCAAATTAAATAGTAACTAAATTATCTATCTAGGGTTCTGACACCATTTTTCAGAGCCCTCTCAGGGAGGACAATATAAAAGAATATAATAGAATTGGGGGGCTGAATAAAAGATCAATCGAAACAACAGATCTAAGGAATGTATTTAATATTACACTAGGGAATATTTAAACTCAAATTGAACAGTTTTAAGGACTATCTAGACTCAATTGAAATTTTAAGGACTAAGTAAACACTACATTAATGGACCAAAGGAAGGATTAGCCGTCAGAAAAAAAAAAATGCAACAGTTAAAAAAGAAGCCATAATGCAATAAGTTTTCCATCTAAGGATATTGAAGGAAGTCCTTTGTCGAATTTTGTAGAACTACTAGCCAATATATCCAAATCTGCTGAAAGAATAAGAACCCTTTCAGTTGTTAACACCGCCGCAACATAGCCTCGAAGAGTTTCTTGCCAGCAAACCTGGAAAAGATTATTGGAAAAACAATGAACCGTTTTCAATCATCAGTAATTCTATTTCAAGTAACTGATTGTTTAAGGAATATATACATCCCCATACCCATATATATAGCTATGTACATCCATATATACACCTATATATATACATACTTATAGATATAGAGAGAGAGGGGGGGAGGAAATCTTGTAAGAGTAAATCTACAAAGATGGTCATTTAGATGAGAGATTGATTTATGTTCAGTGATAATTCAAGGCATTGGAAAAGGTTACACTACCATTGAACAAAAGTGTTTGAGATAAATATCAGAGTTTTCTGCTAGAGTTGCTGAATACTGCTAGGTGCATTTCCCACTGCTAAACTTTTATACTGTTTGGGAACAAGATTTGGAATACCAACACCCAAAGAGACTCCACTTTTGTCGTGCTTGGAGTGTTGTATTTTACACAGCCAGTCCCAAGCCCATAGGAAGGAGGGCGCTTTGTTGGGTAGCTAATGGCCAACACATAAAAACCACATCAACTATGAACATGCTTGTAAGGCGCTGCGATGACGTGTTGCGCCTACCTTTGGTGTTTTGAAAATGGGTAGGGCGCGCTGCATCGTCGCCCTGTTGCGGTGGAAAACCGCTTGAAATAGCAGAATGTTGGAAAAGGATTCATGCAGCCGATGCCAATTGATTGGCCAGACAAGACTTAGTAGTTTGGTCTGGTTTACACAAAAACTCGAACCATACACTCTGAGCAACACGACACAAGTTTCTATCTTCACTTTTATGTAAAGGAGGAAACAGTATACTCAATTTTTCCAAAAGTGCTCCAGCAATAGAGGCTAAGAATAGAATATAACTTCTTACCTCCCTTTGCAAATTCCAGGGTAAAAGTGATGCAGACAACAGACAGAAGAACTATTTACATGCACTCAGAATTCCCGAAAATTGAAGGAAACAAAAACAGATCCAGTCATCCCAATTGACCATCCTCTGGAAAAAAAAAACCCGGAGAAAATTGCATAGAGATAGCCATGAACCCCCCTGCCCCTGCCCTACAACAAAGAAAAAGGTTGAAAAAAAAACTTAGGCTCCCAGACACAGTGCAGACCAGAGAGTTAAAGGACATGCTTAGACAAAACTTGCTCCATTCTCAAACTAAGAGCACCAAAGCCCCAATCTGATACTCCACCTTCAGCAATGTTCTATATTTGGCACCTGTGGCGAACAAAACCAGAAAGCCACTCCACCAACACGGGGGTTTCTTTTCTCAGAACAAGCCATAAGAAGGATCCAACATCACATAGCAACAACACGTCAATACCCAGTTCATTTCCCAACATAGGGGCTACACGTCAATACCCAGTTCATTGCCCAACATAGGGGCTAATTTAGCCACAAGGATGCCAACATATGTGAGGAGATTATGAGGCAATACAACAGGTTGAGCCACTGGGTAATCTTTGAAACTGCTCTCATATTCACACTTTGAAACTGAAGAGATTTGAGTTCACAGGTCAGGTGATGTAACTCCCACCAAAATTCTTAAACTGGGAACAAAGAAAAGGCAAAGGGAGCGGGCAGCAAGCTTCCTTGCATGCTGATGGAGTTAGGCATGATGAGCATCATGTCACGTTCAAGACAGTGCCTATTCGATTAAAGCGGGAGGGAGAGGAGTACAAAGAAAATAGATCTAAAAGAGAAACCATATTTAAACAATCTCTGTAGTCAAGTTGTATTTATGGGGCCCATACATCAGACAACCAAAGAATTCTGGACAGTTGACCTTATCCTACCCAACATGATAAAAATAGGAACTCAGTAACATTGCACCATCATTTTAAAAAAGAACTCCTAATAAGACTCCCAACCATTAAAGTACAATTAACAGCAATGCATCAACTCAAAAAGCACACCAGCAACATCATAAGCACAGATCTTCAAGCAATTTAGTGTCAAATACATTATACTGGAAAAGAGAAGGTATGCTTGCATCCACGCTACAAACCCACTGAGATATTTCCAGACCATAGCTGACCACAACTAGGGGTGCAAATGAAACTAGCCAAGCTTAAGGGCCTGCAAGCTCGGCTCGTTAAAAATTCAGTGAGCTCAATCCGAGCCCAAATACTCGAGCTTGGTTAGTACCTAAGAATGCAAGCTCGGTTCAAGTACTAAACAAGCCTCTTTAAACAAGCTGAGCTCTGGCTAACTCGAGCTCGGCTCATTTACAAAAAGAGCCAAAATTCTATTCAACTTGGCTCATTTACTCAACGAACCAAGCTATTCGCAAACAGCTCGGTTCGTTTGCAGCCCTAACCACAACTTCTGCAAAATGAAAGAACGATTTGCAGGTTTTCCATACAGGAACCATCTTCAACCACACAATGAAATAGGTCAGAAAGAAAAGAAAAGAAAAGAAAAGTGACAATATAAGAATCAAAGGAAAGGAAAAGAAAAACAGTGCTTGCTATTGTTCTTATGGAAATTAGGGCACAAGGCTGGGAGGTCTTTGCTGAAATCAAGTTCCCCACACCCTTATAACTGTCAGTTGCTCAATACCTAAACAATGATTTGTAAACATTGTCAAAAGGGGTTGACTAATTACCTGGAGGACAATCTCATTTACTTTCAACTTGATTGCCTTTCTCCCTTCACCTTTTGTCGATATATAATGACCATCAGAATTTAGGCGGTAACCCTGAACAAGCTTAGCCAGGCCAATCTGGTCCCCATGAGAAGCAAAAATCATAGTTGATTCTAATATAAAGAAGAGTATATCAGAATTCTGTTAATACTTAACAAGTGCTGTTTAGCATTAATGATATCAAATAAAAGAATCTTTTCTCCAAGCACCTATTGGGGTTGAAAAGATACGATCAACTTCCGTTTCAAAAAGAAACTGTAGCGGTCCCTTCACTGAAGCAACATTACCATCTGCAGACTGGCTTTGTTCATCCAAGCCATTTTTCTTATCAACCTCTTGTAAAGCCCCTCCAGGAAGAACATATAAGGCAAGCCCAGTCTTGTCCTCATCAAGAATTACAAACTGATTCTCATTGGGGCCAATAAATGCAGCATCTCGACCTGGATGAGTCAACAACATGGAAGATTCACTATTTTGTCCTCAGAAGCAGTATGTAGGAGTGTACCATCAAAAGACAAATAGTTTAACTAGGAAGAACAAACCCTTGATTGTGCTTGCTTTACTATTAGCTGACTTGGAATCAGTATTTTCCCAGTAAAGAACTACTTCATTTGAAGCACCACTGAATTCATAAACAACAAGAAACACATGCTGCTTATTGCTGTAAAGCAAGTATTTGTGTTGGAATTCAACATTTCCAGGAATCTGAAAACAGAAACAGACATCTTGGATGAAAATTCGTACATATTACTTTATAAAGAACAATTCTGGAATTAATTTAGAAGGAAAAAAGCATTAGAGATGATACCGAGGTGTAAAGCTTCTTGTAAATATTGTCTACTCCAGAACAGAGGTTATATGCCACGAGGTTCGCACCCTCCAAGTAAAAAGCCCTCACAGGATATTGAAGAACTCGATTCTCTTTATTGAAGAAATTCAGCTCCAAATGAAATGGCTGCAAAAAAAGGGAACAGAAATAAATCAAGAAAAAGCAATACAAAAATAAAAATCAGCAAACAGAGCGATCCAAAGAGTTACCTGGCACACAGGAACATCTTTCAGATGATGTTTAGTATCTACAACAGTAATGAGAGGTAAACGAGATATTGGAGTACTCTTGGCATGTTCTTCCATAAAATGCTGCAACATGCAAAAACTCAACAGTGTTGAATTGGAGAAACAATTTAGGTGTTCTGCTAGAATGTAGAATGGAGGACGATCCCTTAAGTTCATTCAACAGCTTAAATTTTTGCCATATTGACTGTCTCAACCTACTTTAAGCATGGTACATTAAATTTAACTTTCACAATAACCGAGGAAATAGCTAAATACATATGGTCTGTACTGACACTAAGTTCAGAGACTAGCATTGAGTTTCAAACATACAGGCAAACTACGGCCAAGCTACTTAGTTCCTTGAATATGGTTTCTATTAGAATTCAATAGAAAGGGGCTTGTCGGCAAGAGTGACGAGAGAGCAGAGTTACTTTGTGAAATGGCATAGGTCCATCACAAGGAAAAAAAAATGAAGATTCGCTTTATCCGGTATCAAACGGGAGCTATGAGCAAATAGAACACCTTTCAGGGGTATCAATACCATCACATGAGTCAGACTTTGAAAAAGGATCTTATAGAGTCTAGGCTTGGGCCGAACAAGCTTTAGGAAGTATAGTTCAAGCTATGATCATGATCAACGTAACATTCAGTTGCAATATCTGTTGGTTTGCCAGAGGAAGGCGGGGAACTTCCCAGTTACTCCCTCCGACCAATCTATCCTAATGGGAAGAAATCAAGAAAGACACAAACTCTGTTCTTCAGACCCTTCAATCAAATGCTTGACTCTGACGGGGCCTCGAGGTGTCAATTGGACATCTGTCCTGGCCTTGAAAGAACTCTAGAAAGATAGATGCATAGTCCACTTCTTGTTAACTAGGGGTTCTTTCCTTTGTTCTCAAGCTGTCTCCTTCCCTTGTCTTTGTATGGCTATCAGGGTCGGTATCAGGGTCGTATCTGACTACCAAGTCTCATGAACTCGTCAGTATACTGCTGAACGGAATGTACTTTGTCCCCCACAGTCTTGCTATACCCACTGAGTACGCCTCTTTCTCCACTCCACTATATTCGTTATGGACGACCCCACCCACTTGTCCTGATCAGAACTACTATTTCAGACGCATTGAAATTCAACCACTACAGGGCAAAGACAAGACATTTCCTATCCCACCCCCGTGGAGATGGTCTAGAGGGTTCACAACGACTGCTCTTACTACAAAACACTTACCTAGCCAACATTTAGAACAGCTTTCAGGTTATAACCTTTAATTAGGTCACATGCAACTTGCTGACCATTGTCCATTAACTATTTAACGGTTTTTAAAACGGAAGGGTGCAATTGCAAGTTGGCGTAAAATGTGAGGGTTGAAATGCCCAAATTGAAAGTGAAGGGTGCAAAGTGACGCCAACTATAAAGTGCAGAGGTGCAAAGTGTACTTTACCCATAGAAGAACCCTTTAACATCTCTAACTTATTGGGGTTCTTTACCATTGATTTTCCGCAGCAATAAATCAGTTGTTTTTGTGTTTTTGGTGCAGTCTTGCTTCCTTTCCTTTAAAGTCTTCTACAAATAACTTTTCTGAATTAGTCATAAGATGGACATGTTGATCAAAAGCTTGTTTTCAAATAATACAAGTACAGTGACTATATGACTGCATAAGTGCATATCATTTATCCATATTGAAATACATACTTCGGTACCACACTGGAAACGAGTCAGAGCTGGAGCATGACGGTCATCCAAACATAATGGCTCAGGGGTAGACGGACCGTAGATCACATCCCAAGAGTCAATAATAAGTCCACCAATATAGCAATATGAAATGGATACTAAAAACCTATGTTGCATGGATGCAGGTGCAAATGTCGGGAGCGTGTGTAGATCTATGGGCAGGGCACGTCAAGTTAAAACATGAAGCATGCGTACATAAGGATCAAATTAGAATACGGACACAGGATAGGTGAAATTATTCTGTCAAAAATTATAACTATATGAAAAATGTTCCACGAGTAATTGTTTTACATAGTCATGGACTAAATACAAAGATGGCTCCATATTACAAAAAAAAAAAAGAGAGGGTAGCTAGAGCCAATTATTTTTTGGATTCTAAATTGTAGAAATTAAATTATAGATTTTTGGATTATGATGAAAATCTGTAAAAGTGTTTGGATGATAATGCATAGAACAGATTTTACAGAAGGATAGTGAGTAAATTTTTATAGAGAATCCAAAAAGCTCTTGCGGAGTTGATCTTGGGATTATGCATTCTCCGGTTCTCATAATGTAATTTTACATAATGGAATTTTTACTCCCAAACACTCAACATGCAAAACTGCAAAATAAAATGTAAAAATGGGGTGGCCACCGATGGTTATAAGTGCTCAAAATTACATGTGGCTACTAGATTTTTAAACATGACCATTGACCAACAAAGAAGCGTAGGCTTCTAGAGAGTTCCCTGTCCAGTCTCTCTTATCTCCAATAACTGAAACAAAAATGGCTTCAAAACCAATCAGAAACTTCAACTAGCAGTAAACAGATCAACATATTTTGGGTTTTTCCCTGAAAATTTTAAGACAGATCAACACAGCCGTGTCCAGATTTACACTGCCGCCTGCACATATCCCGCACCCATATTGCTTTTGTGTTGTGTCTACTGCTCGGCCAAAAACTGAGAATCCATGTAACATAGCTAACCCAAAAACACACACATCCTCGGTTAACACAGCTAACCCAAAAAACACACACATGCTCTCCAACCAATAGAACATGTCCATCAATAGAATCCCATATTTCAGCACAGTGAGCAAGCCACGAAGCTGACCCAGTTCGGTCAACACTTGGTTCCAACAATTTTTAATTCTACTTTTGATCTTTCATACATGCCGAGGTGAAATGTACATACTAGGGCACACTATTAGAACCAAACAATCTAAACCTGTGGCAGGGTTATCAATAATGTTCCATAAGAAGAATATCATAAAGGAGAGGAAACTAAGCGTGTAAATCACATTTTGGTTTGGGTTGCTCCAAGTTGCTCAACTCCTTTTACTAAACTGTTCTACAAATTAAATAGCTCGTTAACTTGTTTTTGTCCTGTTCGTTAGACCAAGCTCTTCATCATTCACCCAGATCCCATTTAAAGCATCTTTAATAAAAAAAAATCAAAAAAGAAGAGTAGAAGTTTGAGTAAGAAACTTACACTGTAAAGGAAAGCTTTGCGCGCAATGTCTGTTATAGTCAGCTGACTTTGTCTGGAATAAGGGATAAACAATCGTTACCATCGATGTGCATTTTAAATATGCAAGAACACCAATGCACAAACGAAAGATAAGGTTGGGCGAGGGAAGAAAGGCCACAAAAAGGATCTTCAACATCTTGAGGCTAATAAAGCATTAGTTACTAAGGAAACATATATTTCAACCTAGAACCCTTAAAAATACTCTTACGGAGAGGGGTCAGCGGGCTCCACTCATTATGTCGAGAGGCTGATTCCCCTTACTTGAACCAGCGCTATGACGCCAGAGGCACATAGCTCATTAAAAGTGGTGGCAAACTCCACAAGGGGTGCAGATACTTTGAACAAGATGAACGGGCTAAAGATTCCAGTTTTAACCTTTGCACCTAAAGAAGCCCTCAATCATAGATGACTAACTGCGAACTTTTCAACGCAGTTGTTGACAAATGAGCTAACAAGTGTTTATATCGAAGCAGAGGACAAGCATCGTGTGGCTACAGAGTGCTTTGTGGACAATATCCAAGATTATACTAATTGTTCCATCAACTTAGGCTGCTCTCCAATAAATTAATTTCTAATAGTACAGAATAGAATGTCAAATAATTCTTGACAGCTGGGACAACTGATTCGTAAATAAATAATTTGGTCTTAGCACAAACATTGTATGTGTCTGCACACGCATGTAGGGATGTCAGAGAGGTAGAGATAAACTCTTAACATATTAACAAGATAACATTTAAAGATTTCTCAAGCCATTTATTTACAGGGATAGTTGATAATTCTTGAGGAGTAGCATTTAGCTCAAGGATCCAAATGAGAAAGTTAAGCATAGACGTTCACCCACATTCTTCATTCTGTGATTAATTCATTTGTCAATCAATAATGCATTTCTCCTGTTATAAGTCATTCATTGCTAAAACCATAAATACTTGGATAAAATATTCAACTTACCCTTTAAAATGCTGTTCTTGTAGTTGTGCCTGAAGCTGGTGGTCAGCTAAAATTCCAGATGATCCAAGTGATGAAAGCTTTTCCTTCAAAACGGAGGCTGCAAACGCCTTACATTTATCACAATACAGAGACTACCACAATCCTCATGAATTGTTTTTTCCACTTCTAATACTATTCAAACTGTAGGGCTTTCTTGTATGCTTCATTTTCGCTTCATTGTAAATTTTTAGATCTAGAATTTACTTCATAAGAACTAAGTTTTGTTCCAATGATCGACCAATCCTACAAGAAATTGAAGTAAATATCTTTTCTTCGTTCTTTTCAGGTGAATAAATTCACATCCGAACTTCTGTGTTGCGTATAAAATCACAGAACAGAGGTGAAATCTAAAAGCCAGCAAATAGTGCCAATAGCATGTTAGCTGTGAAAACTGTGTCAGAAAACAAGTGCAGCATCTTTTGCTTAATGCAATTTGTTTCAAACACAAAAAATCCCACAGAAGTCAATACTACATTGGTTCAAATGACTCCTAATCCCTCTAGGCTCTAAGTAGTCGCAAATCATTCCGTAATGTAGAGCACGTAGGGTATTCCAACAACCATAAATCAGTCAAAACAGAAAACTGACACATCAATAAATGAAGTTCAATTAAGTAATAGTAAAACTTTTAAGATGCATTTAGAGGTGGAATCACAAAAAGCGTTGATAATGCAAGGACTTGAACTAGCAACCATCAGCAAACCATCTATGAGAAGTCCTTAATGCAATCAAACATAAGCCTCGTAGGACTCTAAAAAAGACGCACCTAAGCACATTCACAAATAGGACTAGACTAGCAGACCAAAAAAGTGGACAGTGGGATGTAGCTCTTCCACTAGCCCAAACTAGACTAGCATACCAAAAAAAGTGGACAGTGGGAGTAACATTTAGTTTGCTACGACTACACACAAAGGCATGTGGACTGAAATAACAGTAAGCAAAATAGCATTTATAAACAATGTAGTCAAGCAAAAACTGTATATCAAGTGCATATCAAGACCCAAATAATTAATCAACAAGATTGCAACTTTTGGTGAACACAAATTACCAAGTGCACATCGAGTACAAATTACCAACTTTTAGACTTAAATAATCACCTGAAGATCCCCTTGCACTCTGCAGAACTGCAAAAAGTTGTTTCCTTCCTTCCCTAGTGTAAGCAGTTCTATTTTTCCGATTGTCTCCACCAGCCATATTCTGTTACAAAGGTGGTTTGTCACCCTCGAGAAATCGACTAACTGGATGGGCATGAATAATTTAAATGGCCAAACTTAACTGCAAAAAGCAATGCTGCTAAATTCAATTTCAAGTGAACTACTAGAGACTTCATACGCGGAAGGGGATAAACCACCTCTCCGCCCTGTTGAGAAAGAATGCGAAGGATGTCAAGAGACTCAATTGCTGCAGAAAGGAAGCACAAAATATCAATAAGTGCATCATCTTGTCAATATGCTAGAAAATGAAGATCAAATGCAACAAGAAACTGTGAAAATGATTCATCTCAATGGGGTACAGAAAGAGAGTAAAAGATATCTAGAAGTGCATGATCCTTTTGAATAATACACAGCAAAATGAGATGTAAAAGAAACACAAACACCAACCCCCCCCCCCCCCCCGGTTCTTTCCTCTTCCCAAAAAAGGAAAAAAACTGGTACAAAATTTATTAACTAATGAATTCATCAGATTTCCAGTGTATAAACGGGGGATAGTTAAGCCTACTCTATGTCAGCAGAAGAGGATAGCAATGTCCAAATTAATTAGAGAACACAACTAACGATCGTATCCTCCACGTCTTCTTGTCAATCCTCTCATTTATGTATTCCACGTTCCAAGAATATCAAATCAAAATAGATGAACTTGTTCACCGTCTTCAAACAACAATTGCCAACGAAACTATGCTCTCCAAGAGATAATCCTCTTTACAAGAAAGCATTCCTTAGCCAGATACTCAAAACCAAAAACTGCACCATGCATCAAATTACTATGCCATAATACTCCAAAAAGAAAATCCCCCCAAAACAACGGAATGACATCAACAATATGCTTGAGCACGCCTTGGGCGCGGGGGGGGGGGGCCCAAAAGGAAGTAAGAGAATAACAGCAGCTTAATGACCAGTACAAGGACAAGAACAATGTAGGACGGTTAGCAGTCCACATAACGCACATAAAATCAGAATCACTGCATTTTTAATTGTGAAGGCATAAAGAGTTGGATTTGTAAGCTAACCAGCAGCTTCAAAAAAATTTGCTTGCATAGGAGGTCTGTTGGGATTTAGCATTACTCGTGTTTTCCACACTTGAAGAGCTCCATCCTTGGATAAAGTGACAAGTAACCGTAATGTGGGTAGCCAAGCAACTGATGTGATTGGTTGTGAACCCACTTGTGTACTGGAACAGCCAAAAGAATTAACCATCAGAACTTAATAGCAAAGGCAAAAACCGGAACAAAAAATGACCTTAACTATGGGAGACAAATTGTTGTGGGTGGGTGCGGGTGTCAATTGTTGTAGGTGTGTGTTGGGTTGGGTTGTGGGGAATAAAAGATCTTTTTACAAAGGGAAGTAACCATATTCCATGACTAAGGCCATCCCTGCAGCTGTATTCAGAGAAGTTGCAGTGAACTATTAACAATGTGAAGATGCCAAATAACATACCACTGAAAAATTATAAAACTAGCAAGAAGTTACAACAATCGTTGTTTCCAAGCATGAATACCAAGTTACACTACCAATCTTTGTGCAAAATCTTAATCGTTCGAGGCTATGGTGATGCAGCGGCAGAGGCGATAAGGGTGAAGGGGTAAGCAATCTGCATTCGAAGGTTCCAGTGACAGTGGAAGTTATGGTTTTGAGTGGCAAATGGTTTCTATTCATGTTTTCATCAAGGGGAGAAAAAATCCTTAATCAACAATCCCTTTTCCATGAGTGGTGGTCACCGAAAAGTTTCTGCGTGAGAGCTAACAGCAACCCGTCTGTTTGGATTCTCCCCACTCTAGTTTGCATAGATAGTAGTCGAGGATCGCATGTAGGGATATGTATGAACAATAGTCCCACTTCGAATAAAATAGAAAAGCAATAGTTCAAAGTATACATTTGATGAACGTGGGACATACAAGGTTTAAACTTTTAAGTGCGTATGGGCTCCAAACAGTTATATGGGGCCGGGTGCTATGGATACGGGCGCTGCAGTTTCTCCCAACAGATTGCGCTTTACAGGTGCATGCAGGCAGACCCAATGTAGCGGTTCCTCTTCCTAACAATTGGGATCAGAGCGAGTGGCTGATGAATTATGGGTGGACTGTCCTGAAGCACTGATATTAGTGGTTAGTACGGAGACCCTTGGTAGAGCAACAAAAAATACATGTTCATTCTCGATGGAGCAGGTAAAAAAATCTTTGGGTCATGTGGCAAGGTGGCTCTCCATAGAATGAGTGTAAGGCCAAGGGACATGATGTCGGAGAGCAACTATACAACATGGATTACGGGATAGCTGGAAGATCTAGGTGGTGAGACTCAAAGGGGGAGTAAAGCTCGATGCATGGTTCGCAAATGAGGAGAGAGTGTAATATGTGAAGCATAGTTCTATATTGGACAAAAAAGAAAAGGATGGCTATTAATACATATTGGATGGAGTCGCCACTTACGAGGCTCAAGCTTATTAGTGAGTATGGCTCTAAACAGTGTAATATGTGAAGCATAGTTCTATATTGGACAAAAAAGAAAAGGATGGCTATTAATACATATTGGATGGAGTCGCCACTTACGAGGCTCAAGCTTATTAGTGAGTATGGCTCTAAACAGTGTATATTATTAGCCCTAGGTGCTATGGAAGTGGGCTCACTTTACGGGCAAAAGTTGGTGGAGCCAATGGAGAGGTTTTTGTTCCTGACATCGCAATCTTTCCCTCGGTCCATTTCTTGATGTGACTGATCATTTTTTCATACAAGTGGTAGTGTTAAGTCACTGTTGTTGCTGGCCTCTTTTTTGTCTAGAGGTGTCATTCTCTTTCTGCCTTCTTTTATAAAAGTATTGTTATCAGAAATAAACCAAAATAAAGTCCAAAACATAGAATGTCATTTGCAATAGCAATGGCAAAAGGTTAGAAACTTACATCCCTATCATATTAGGTCTCTCTGTGGAGACATCCCATGCCAGAAGCGTACCCCGCCTGTCTCCAACAAAAATCCACTCCAAAGTTGGATGAAAGGCAAATGCACCAGCACCAAGGAGCTTAATGGTGTTATCAACTGTAACAGAGCAACAAATGGAGAAATCCAACTACAGTAAATTTGCTAGAAAAGCAGTTCAGATGATTAAATTTGAGAAAAATAAACAAAATGGAAGAATAAAATTATCATACGTTGTAGTGTGTAATGAACAGCATACGTATGGATGTTGTAAGCTCGAATCAAACCATCTGCATAAGCGACATACTGAAACCAAAATGGGAGAAAAATAGACATGAAAGTTGTCAACTGCATGCCTAAAAAACAAGAAGTTACTGGAATGTTATTTGCAAAACTGAGCTTTTACTCCACTCAATGAAGACCAAAAGAAACTGAAATTATCTAAATCAAATTAAACATGTTACCAGCAGAGGAAGACGAGGATGGCAAGCAAGATTTACTATAGGCTTCTTCAGGTCTGTCTTTATTTTTGTTGGAGCCCTCCCCCCTTCAACAGTTCCAACAACTGCATGCACTCGAAAATTATTGATATAACTACCACATATCACAGTTTCATAAAGAAAACATCATGATTAACTGCTAGCGCACGCTACAACATTTAGAGCAGATTTGGACACATGTTCCTAAACCAAGTCTCCTGCATGCTATTGCTGCCCCATAACAGCACCACCACCACCACCACCACCAAAACCCTTCTAAAACCAACACAAGAATATTAACTTCCTAAATCATTCCTATCACCACACTGCTGCTCCAGGACAGCTAGGGTAGCTAATGAAATATAGTGAAGCCTAGTTTTCACAAGTTCGAGCACTTCCATAATACACATGATGTTCAAGCTCGACTTTGGCTCCAGCAAAAACAAGCAAAATCTTGTTCAGGAAGGGATGCCAAAGTCAGCTCACATTTGGCTCAGATTCTCTCAGAATTAGAAATTTATCCAAAAAAAATATTTTCCACAAATACAAAAAAAGTAGAAAGTCATAAGTAGAGCTTCACATTCACAAGAAATCACGTCCCTGCCTTACTAACCGAAGTTACTGAACATAAGACATGACTAAAGAAACTTTCCCAGGCTCTCCCCCACCAAACCTCCAAAATCAGATGGTTCTTCGTCAATGACACCAAAATGGATAAAAATGAACAGGCTCCAAAATCAAAAGAAAGGACACTGCTTTGCCACGACCTGTAAAACTAAGCAAAACTTCAACAGGTGACATTTTTACAAAGAGAGACATGTGACACAAAAGACTAGAAATACCTCTTTATGCCTTAATTTGACAAATTTCACATTACCGACTTCTCAACTGCCAGTGGTAGTGCAAAAGGCCAACAACTTAGGGGGATACTTTGGTGTTCTAGACACTTTTCTAGCATGTTGCAACTTGAGAAAAGCATCATTGATTCATTGTCACTTCACCACACAGCATTGGTATTCATTGTGACTTGACCACCCCATGTCATTTGGTGAAGAAAAAAACAGAGAGAAAGCAAAAAATCCCTTGAAACTTTAACAGCATCCTACGGTTTTCTGGCGAAGGAATCATAACTCCTTTGTTAGTTCTAGTATGAATTAGGCACACAAATATTGTGTGCTACTAGATATACATAACTATGAAATATGAAAAGGCCATTGCGGTACAGCCAGACAAGAGACAAGTCTAAGAGGTGGTCTTATTTGCATGTTATTTGCACAGGCTGAACCCTCCAAGAATTTGGTCCTACCTTGAACCTAACTATACATTATACCCATTTCTTAGACTATTTGCATCTCCAATTGTTAACTCTCTTTCATGCTCACAAACCTAGCCGAGCTCAGCTGGGGTTCCCCCACGTTAGAAGGCAAACCCAAATATAATATGCACATTTAACTTGTTTATGTTTCTTAATGAATGAGGGCGAAGGAGCTCCCCTGTAAGCCAAAACCAAACTGCCCATGAGCAAGACAACAATTAGCAGACATAATTGCCACCATGCCCACACCCGACACCACTATCATAATTTTCCATGACCACTACCTTTAATATCACCAACATGATCGCTTTCAATGAAACAACATCCAACTACCAAAGTAACACCCAACATTGATGTCCATGTGTAATTTACAACACCCATAACACAAATATTGGAGGAGGTAAAATTCGATTAGCCTAATTAGTGTTTTATAGAGCAAATAAGGGAGGAGCCAGCTCGACAACATGGTGCTCTTGTGCACGGGCATGTTGCCGATCAGAGGATTACATTTGCCGACCTGTGAAATTCGGTTAAATAGAAGTGACTGAATTCTAACAAAATAAGGACAAGATCCTGACCCGAACAGCCCAAAATAAGGATAAGATCCTAACAGAATAAGAAATCCTAGGCTAATTCGAATAATAATTAGGAATTAATAGTTGAATTAAACTCTAACTGTAAGAGATAAGGTTTGGAGAGCCCGAATAAGGGCTATCTTGTTAGAGGCCAATTATAAGAAAGTTTAATCCCTCTCAAATGAGGAATTATGAGATGAGGAAGGACTCAAGTTGATAAGGGAGAACCTCTATAAAAGGGTAGACACCCATGAGGGTAAAGGTACATTGTGTTCTGTTATTACACGCATTAGATTGAGAATATTGATAAAGCACTGACTTATTCATCAAAGTGCCTTTCCTAGAGGCAGAGGATTCTTTGAAGGCATATTTTTTTGCAGCATAAGGTTTCTAGTGAGTTAGAGAATTCGTGTGCTCGGCCGCAGAATGAGGAGTAACTTTTCTGGTAAAGAAGTTTTTAACCACTCACAACTAGCAATGCTATCATGAACTCTATTACTACCACCAGCTCCACTCTCATAGGTTCTCCAAGGTTTAGAACAAAACTTGGCTACTTTTAGCAGATGGTTTGAGTTTTTCCAATACCAATGAAAGGGCTGTTTGCATCCAAAGAAAACCAAATCAAGGAAGGTAGCCAAGGAACAAATACAAGAAATGCATCTCTATGCCGAAGATCTTCATCCCCTAGGCTTTTGGCATTTCTACATTTGCTCCCTTAGGGTGGTGTCACACAACCATGACGTTGTTGCCAATGCATATCCACACCAGTCCTTGGAAGTGCTATAAATTGTTAACCATGGAATAAAATATTAGATCAGTGCATTGTTTATTTAACTTGCCATGGTGGGCAGTAACCAGGCTGTTCTCTCCATATCCTACATCTCAAACCAAACATACTGTAATCAGCATGGCTTTCAGTATTTTCCAGGAAGAAGGGGGGGACCCAAAGTTTTTCTCTGTATCCTGTTTTTCTTATCGAGAACAATTGTAGCAAGCATGGATTTCAGTATTTCCTCTGCTTGCCAGAACTGCAAAAAAGCTCAAAAGCAACCAAAACCATAAAAGAGGAGGGAGACCCTTTGCGCCAGATATTTGTGTAAGGAAGAAGGGGCAGCAGATAAACTACTAGGCTATCATATTGAAACAAACCTGTTACACTCATCCTGCGGTGGAAACCAAAAAAAACTATGGGTTGGAGAGGGGTCAAAGCAAGATGGACTTCTGTGTCAGTAGAAATTTGTTCTGTCCTCTTTTCAGGTGAATGCAATACACACGTCTGCTCGCTGTCAAAATCGCAGGATCTAATTGTACAATCCTACAAAAAGAGAAACAAGAATTCACAATCATGAACGAGCATCATTATCTAACTGAAAACAAAGAAAACGGAACTGAAAACAAAGAAAACGGACAGGATTAGGAAAAACAGAACACTGCATTGAGCAAAATTGTAAAGAAAAAAGGGACAAAAACTACACAAAACAACCACATTTATAGAGCAATAGGATTGATTAATCAAATTTGCAGGAGCAAAGAAAGCAATTAGGTAATATTCACATAATATATTTAGCAAAAAAAATATTCACATAATATCATATGGCAAACAAATGTTTTTTCCACACTTCTGTCAAGAATTCCAACATGATTGGAAAACAGATCAGGGAAAACAAGAATTAAAAAACAAACAAAGGGCTATGCCTAGCCTACTGATAGCATAAACTCAAGAGTTTGGACGATGCATATGAAGCTACAAATTTATCCAGCAACAGAACAACTTGACATCAGTGTTATGATAGTGACGGCTAATCTCCTATCACAGTGACGATACACGCTAGGAACACAAGACCTGCCAATGAATAACTACTAAATCTGCTCACTAATTGTGGGCCACTAAATTTCAGGATCCCAAGTTAGTAACATCCAATCAATTGGAGAGTTTCCAACTAAATAGCACTGAACAAACATGGAGAAGCGACATGACGCCGACACTCCGATGCCGAAATTTCTTAGAAATGGAGCACACAACACATCGGGGACACATTAAGATAATGTAATTTTCTATTTTTATATAAAAATCATAAATTTGTCAAACAAAATATCATACATTCATGTATTTCATCACACCATTCAAATTTGTATTTCATTACATCATTCACAAAAGCATTTCAACAGAAGTTTTTTATATTTACATGCGTCGTTGAGACCTATCGAGTACCATCTATAAAGAAAGAAAGAGTTTCCTAATCTTTAACTAGAGACTAATATTCCATTCAACATTGTGACATGTCCCATGAATATCCATAGACTGTTCAAAGAGTGTCCTAGCATGTTTTAGAGTGCTCCCGGAGTGCCTGAGTAAGAAAAATTGTTAAATATAGGACAAATCTGATTTGAGTATCAAACAAGTGTCCGCAAAGTGTCGGTGCTCAAAAACACTGGCACACAAACTTGGACAAAGTGTTCGAGCTTCGCACATTTCTACCAACTTCTCCTTTAATAACCCCAAAAGCACGTTAGAACTTCTCCCACATTGGTTAATTATCACCCCAAACCTAGTATATAAACCTGGGCGACCTCTCAAGACATAACCAACTGATTTTGAATTGGACACGAACTGTACCATGACAACATTTGCACACGAATATTAACGTAGAAAAAAGGATATAATTCAGATGAAATGTGTTGAACAAATGGATTCTACTTATAACTACTAAGTTTGATTGCATACGGAAGATCACAATTTAGCTCTTAGAATGGCACCCGATGAAGTATGCCATATGAAACTCCAGAAAAAACTTATTGAAAGAAGCTACTAAAATTGGAAACTGGCATGTTGTCACAGTACGTCCTATCAAAACCACATAGTTACTTTTAGTCTTCCTAGTGTCTTAATTGATGTGCTTGTTAAAGTACGCTGCAGGTTTGTTTCCAATATGGTCTTCCTAGTGTCTTAATTGGTGTACTTGTTAAAGTACGCCGCAGGTTTGTTTCCAATATGGTCTTCCTAGTGTCTTAGTTCTGTGGTTTTGGTAGTTTAAAGTTTCCCAATTCCCATACACGGACTACAGGTTTCACCATGAGTTGCTTATGTGGTTCAAGTTGCGTCTAAAGCTACTCTGCATAATTCTTTTCTCATGGTAGTTTTGGGTCCATTTTACAAGTTAGCTACATAATTCGTCTAATTCAAGGAGTACAAGAATAGAAGTTTAGTGAACTTTCGGAGCGTTTAAGGCTCCATTGGGATAAAGATAGCAACCAAAATCTTAGGTGTGATGCCTAGACATTGCGCTCTTTCTCTCTTCTTTTCCTCACTTTTCTACCCTTTTAGATTGTGAAAAACCCAAACCATATGTGACATGCCCTCTTCTAAACATTTAATACTATCCAACTGCAGCCGGTCCCCTATAATGGAATGAGACATCCTACACATGAGGGCATCAATGGAGTCGTAAAGTGCGATCATTTGGCTATAATGGTTGATGTGGCAGAGAGGATCAAACACAATCTTATGAGAAGTTAGTTTTAGAAAATTTAACCTCTCGTGGTTACATCTCATTAAGTGGGGTGACAAACAAAGAATAACTTAGCCAGTTCAAGGCTCTGTAGGCATTAGACCATGTTTTTCCCCATTGAAGCCTTGCGCTTCTCTTTCTCTCATTTTTCCAACAAGTGAATCCTTAAATCATCCATCTCTTGACCCTGGCTAACTAAACATGGAATATAGCCTTAGTTCAACCATGTCAAATGGCTGTGTGACTACTGCCTAATGGTCATATGGCTCATTGTTCACTTATCTCTGACAGCCTCTCTCTTGTAGTGGCCTGTTCTATCCTTTAGAGGGCTCCACGTTTGAGCTCCGTCCCACCGTCATGGAGGGCTCGCTACCCATAAAAGCCTCCTGGAAAGGCTCCTTCCAACCATATCACGCCTTGCATATGTCATCAATGGTTTAGCATCATGACTCCAACCTATCATTCAGCCTTGGAGAACCTCACTGACATCCTGTTCACATCCCTCCAATAGCTTCATCGCTTATGGCCCATTATATCTCGTATGTAGGGAAGGTCGAGCTCTTCCCTTCTTTTGTCATCGCTATGCCTAGGACATCAACTTACCTTCTGTTTGCCATTCAGCTTTGTTAGATCCAAGGTCTAATGTGATAAACTCAAGGTATCTCCCATATTGCATCAATTGTTTGGATGTACAATAGCAGCTCCGTAAATCGAACATTTCAACGAGGATTTGAGTACATCTTCATATAAAGGCAGCACGCAGAGAAGCACCGTTAGTTTTGTCCACACCGCATTGGCCAAAAGGCCACTTTGATGAGTTAGTGAAGGGAAAGGAAGAGAAGTGAACAAAGAAAGAAGCAAAGAGAACTCTGAGCAAAGGGTTTAGAATGAAGAGTTGTACATGTAGTTGTGTACTGCCTTCTATGGTGTATTAACGGCTTCCAAGGTCCGTAGCTCAGGTGATTGGTACCTTGCACGTATCCCTTTCATCTGGATCACATCCCCAAATGGGCACTTCAAGTTTGTTAGGAGATACTTCTAAAACAGGTTTGATTTTATCGCTTAATTCAAAAAACATACCTTCTCCTTATTTTCAATCCCGCATACTATGGCAATCCTCCACGTGTCTTTCTCTAACTCATGCCCACCTAGCCTATAGCTTGACCAGGCCATTCATCATAGGTTGATTACCAGTACAACCCACACCAATCTAGGCCTTTAGGCCTAGCTTGATGTAGATGTGGCCATACTAAAGCTTAACACTTGCCAGTCTAACTGTGACATCTCGTCCCACATCGGAAGTCTACATGGATAATCTTGGGTATATAATGAGCCATATATGCTACTACTAGTAACTTAGGCTTAAACATTTTGGACCAATGGTATACATGGGGCGTTACACTAACTCTAGGGTGGTCCAAGGTGATGCCACCCATTAGGGCCTTAACAAGGCAGAAGCATACGCAAGGTAGACCCCGTATTTTGAACCCCCCCCCACCCCCCCAGAAAAAAAAAAGTGTCATATGAGTGTTAGTTAATAATTTAATTATTGTGCCATTGTGATGAAATAGGATTCACTAAGAACACTAAAGAGTAGTAACCTCGAAATATGAAAAAGATGATCAAGGCTAATGTGTCACGCAATGTCCTTGAGAAAGATTCATCCTCAGCTTACGAGATCTTTGAACATCTATCTCTCACATGAGACGTGATCTATTTTTCTTTCTTTTCCTGTGGCTACTGAGATGTTTCAGTTCGCCAGGTTGTCTCTTATTGGTCCCTAAATCTCTTATTGCCTTTTTGAGCAAGAGTTGTAGCTTCTAAAAATACTAATTTGAACAATCCTATACGAGAAAAGGTCAAAAACAAAAACCCTCCTTGTTAACCAACCACTCAGTCTCTGCACCCCTACCTCCTTTATCACTGAGTGGTCAAAGGATTTTTTGCGGTTGTTTCAAGTATGGAATGAGTCAATCATTCGCTAGTTATTGAAATCTCTAGAAGTAGCAGTGGAATCATGGGTCCAGTAAACCAAACAATATTTTGTCCTCTCTCATATGAAAAGACTCAAATTAAAAAACACATATGGAAAAACACATCAAAACATAAAGAAGAACATTATTCACATACAAGAATTCATAACTACTCCGAATAGTAAAGAAAGGAAGTGACATGTCTTTATCCGAACAGTTGCCATCAAACGGATACAACTTTATAACGGTTTCTAATCCATTAAAAATAGTAAATTCAAAAAAGGTATCAATCCTAATTGACCTTCAACCAATATCCAATGGAGATGTTGGGATCCAATTTCTCATTCAGTCTATCCCGGTTCGAACAAGCCAAATGGATTGTTCAAAACTATTTTTTCCAACAAAAATTGCATGTCTTAGAGCTGGCAACGGCACCCATTTCAGATGGACAATGAGAAGCATTCCCCAAGTTTTTATTGTTTTGTGTTTTGCAGTCATTTAAGAATTTTTTATTCTGTCCTAACCAGAAGTACTGCAACAAGTAAGAAATTCAAAACTAGCGGAAACCACGATCTGATGATTTTAACCAATGAAAGTCATCAACATTAGATACGAACTGAAAAATCAAAGTCTACCAAAAGTTGCAAATCAACACCATTGCAGCCATAAACAAAAGACTATTTCATTGTGCTGCAACTAGGAAATGCAATCATTGATCAAGATGCAATCACATTCCTAGCATAACCACAGAGCATTATATCAGGACATGATAACTTTCAAGAGCCCTAAATGCAAGTACAAAGTTCTGGAATCAACCCCAAATGTATAATAAAAACCAAACACCGCTATAAGAGGACTATGGATTTTACAAACCTCAAGTATAGCAATCACGGTGTGCCCGCCAATAGGACTGTAAGACATTTGGACAACGGGAGAACCGATGTCAATCAAAGCGATCTTGCTTCCAGTATATGCATCAAATTCTGCACATGCCACGATTGATAACCATCATATAGCACTTCAGGGAGGGAAGAGGAGGGGATCAATGTCTTAATCCAAATTACGTAATTTTAACTTCATCAAAAAAATACGTACATAACGCAATTCTACCCAAATAGAATTATGTCGAGTTACAAACAACTACGTTACCAATTATGTGGTTTCCAACGGCAGCGGCAACAAGGGCCTGAGCAGGGTGAAATGCGGCGGCGTGAGGCTGCAAGGGTTTGGTGCTGCGGCCGGCGTGCCGGAGATCCAGATGCTGCAACGTCGCCCACTCCATCGATCCACCTTAAAATTCAGCTACAACTTACTTCCCCTCTCGACTAGAAAACCATACTCGAAATGATAACGAAAGAAATCAAAAGAATTTCCCAAATTAAAATGCTACAGATTGATCACAGATCAGCTAACCGATCAAGAGAAAATCGAAGGCGAGTGACTTCTATAGCGGATCCACCGGAATTGCCGATGACTAGTATACGATCTATTGAGATTGAGAGAGAAGACTGCGAACAGAAGAACTCGGACTAGTAATGGAAGAAAAATGGGACCAAGGGCAGAGCCGGGCATTTTAATTAGCGGATCAAAATCTTATTTAATAGTATTTTTTAATATAGTTTGCGACAAGTACTTTAGCAAATGATATGTGTATATTTTTGTTTCTCTGGCAAAATTATATGTACATATTTTTATATATTCATTGATTAGAGATTAATTTAATTTAAGTTGCTGATTTTTTAATTTTTAAAAAATATACGTGATAGAAACCATGTGATATACTGAACTATTTATTTTATTAAACTAATCAGGAAGCATTTATCAACTACACATTTGAAAGAATTTATAAAAATATGCATGTGAAGGATGAGAACTTTATGTATCTCTCTATCTTCTCTCCCGTGAGATCTATGTCTTCTTCCCTTCCCCTCCTTGATTTTCTCTTTCTTCCACCGTCGTCATTGCCGGTTCTAAATTAGATGTCAATCTACTCTTCCTCACTAGCTCCATTGGTTATTCTCCTTTCTCTCTCGCGCGCGCGATTTAATTGTGTATATTGTGGTGGGTGGGTCGGTGGGTCGGTGGGTGTGTGTACGTATATATTCCAATGTACATCAATGTAGTTATATATTGGGTATACATATTTGTGTTTGTGTGTGGCTGTAGATTTTTATGTATTGTGTATGTGTATGTAAATCTGATATTTGTGTATATGTGTATTTTTTTTGCATGAATAATATGTATTTATACCTATGTTTGTATGTATACTAGAGTGCATTATCTGTGCACACGGCATTTCGATAAAAAAATTTAGCTATACATATGAAACACATAGGAAAATAAAGTGGGACTCAAACACCAATATACGTCTAAATAAGGAGTTTAACCATTGAAAAATTAAACAAAATTCATTAAGATTTGAATGAAAAATTGACCGTCAAAATAGCCATGGTGGAAAAGATGGAGAACATATCTATCCCTTGTTGTTCAAGGATGTAAAATTTAATGGGTACAGGTTCCAAATTTTTAATTTGGAGAAAGTCTACGGTAAAATAGCATTGGCCTAATTTACCAAGCGTGCATGGATGAATGTCGTTGTTACCCGCCCCAATTGGGCCGAGGCAGACGCTCACGCAAGGTCCGTGGTACGTGGTCTATGGTCTGGTTTGGGCTTGGCTTGGATGGTTGGTTGCTTGGATGGGCTTGGACCCATTAGCCTTATCATTTTACTCCTTAAAAATTTGAACTTGGGCTTTGGTTTAACTTGTAGCCATGTATGTTTGACCCATCAGTGTAACGTCCCGTATTTCGAACGCGTTAATTTAAAAGAGTAAAGTAACCAAATACAAATATTTCATTAAAATAAGAGTTTGATACAGAAGATGATTAAAATACGTTCGACAAAAAACTTTTACATCAAAAAGACTTTATAACAAAGTCAGAGCAGTCTAAGTCTAGTCTAGGTAAACCACGGTTCCACCAATTCTTCTTTGAGATAAGCGTCATCGTGAAGTGGATAGTCCGGTTCTACTCCATCGTCGCCAATACTTGGTATGAAACACCAGAGGCAAGAGGAAGTTGCACTATAAGTTTTGACACTAGATAAGTTACTCTACCCTTAGGTTCCCTTTTGAATGTTTTAGCATAATGACATGATGTGAAATATACAAAGTATGAAATAATCAAGATATAATGAAATCATGTGATAAGATAAGTGCAGAAACAATAAGTACATGTTTTTCAATAAAAATACCGTAATAGAAATCATCCAAGTAATTATCACATGGTATATCAGCTCTAAGTATTCCATAAGTCCTCAACTTGAATCAATATATTCTAAAATATGACCACGTCGTATAATTTCATCAATTGTTCCAAGAATGACCTTGTCATTTAATTTAATAAGCTTTTTTAAATCAATGACCTATAATAATCCCAACTAACCGTGCTTTCCAACCACCATGCTCCCCAACCACACCATTTTTCGATCGTTATATTTTCAATCAATATGCTATTTCTAACATTATATCTTGTCGTTATCGTGCCAGAGCAATATGAGTTTAAAATTTATACTAGAAGATCATTAGACTAAAAAGGACACGATAGAACTAGATATAACTTTGGCTCAAGCGCAACTCGACTTAAAGCATGGCATGGCTAAATTATAATGCTTGAATAATACACAGCTTGTGTTTATCACACCTCTGATTAAAGTCAAACTCGGCTCAAGTCACATCACGACTATAAGACACACATAATATTCCCATAGAGAATATATTCACAACAACTAATCTTATGTTGTCATCAGTGTGTTCAACGTTCAGATATCCACGGGACACCCTGAGTATCAGTATTTGCTCATTGTCTAATAATCAGAGTATACTCTTGTAACATTTATCAATTCTATCATCATGCTCAATTATAATATAGGTATTTTGAAATACAGTAATTCGAATAAATAAAGCATGCAATAAAATTGACACAAAATAGTATGTATGAACATGATATAAACTAATTTAGAAACTAGTTTGTTTTATGGTCACATGTAGGTTAAGTGTACTCTAATGTATTCTAAATCCTTTGTGGTCTAACGGAATTTAGATTATTTAAATTAAATGATAACCTAACGTGAGTATCTTTATTCATGAAATGTACATGTTTTATTTAAGTTAAGATCTAAATGATCAGAGTGAGTTCATGATATCGTTTAACTAATATCTACCATATCAAGATCATATAATCAAGACACTGACATTTAAATAATTCAAATCTAACTATGTAGCAATAAGATTGATATATGTAATAAATAAATATTTATTTAATTTATTCTAAAAAGTTGTTTAATAATATAATTCAAAACAAGTATATTTTTGTGCGAATTAAAATTGTAATATAGTTTTTCAAAAAGAATGCTGACGTAGGTTTTCGTAAAATTAATTAAATTGATAATTAATAATAATAGTTTAGTTCTTATATAAATTAGGGGATGTTTAATTATAATAACAATACTATTAAAATAAATTCTTAAATTATAATTTAACATTAACAGGGGTACAATCTGTAAATAATAGAAATATTGGGTAAAATTGAATATATCGAAAACTAAGTTAATTCCAGTCAAACCCTATCTAGAAGTTCATTCGGTCGTGGATCCGGTCCTCTGGATTGGCGACAGGCGTAAAATTCGGATTGGCGACCGGACTTGGAATTTCACGGCAGTATCTGCAACTCATGATTTCTTCTCAAACGATGCATCGTTAAGCTTAATATTCTACCAAAACACTTAAAATGAATTCAAGAGGAAGGCTAACAATTGGTTCGAAGTCTTGTGGACTTTCGAATGGTTTCGGTTGCTAGCTTGGTTTGGCAGAGTTTTCTTCTTCTTCCTTCTCCTTATCTCCTCCTCCTTGCTCTTCTTGCTCCAACAGGTGATGGTGTGAGTTTGGTAATGGAAAGAGACTGCTATTTATAGCCAAAGGAGGAGGAGGAGGAGGAATGGGAGGTGGTGATGGGTTGGCAACAATCCGACGGTGGAGGCTTGGCATAGGAGCAGCCATGGCAGTTGTAGGTGATGATGATGGCCTAGTTGTGGATAAGAGAGGAGTTGTGGCTGATGGGAGAGGAGGGGTGTGGGTTTGGTCGAGTGGCTAAGGGAATGTGAGAGAAAGAGAGCCAACCGATAGATAGATAGATACATAGAGAGAGAGAGAGAGAGAGAGAGAGAGAGAGAGAGAGAAATAGGGGCTATACATATATAGTGAGCCTCTAATAAGGGATCCCTTATTTTGCTACAGTGCGGACCTCATATTTCTTGATCGAATTATGATAATCCGAACCGTTCAATGTGTTTAAAATATATTTTTAAGGGTACTCAAAAGAAATCAGCTTAAAATAATATCCAGAAAGGTTTGATCCATTCAATGTTTCATAAAACTGTTTCTGTTAGCATTTATCAAAAATTATTTAGATCAAACTCTTCTCGATATTGTTTTGAGCCAATTTCTTGCGGGTACCCTTAAAAATATGTTTTAAACACATTAAACTGATCGAATCATTAAAATTTGATCAGAAAATAAGAGATCCGCATTGTAGCAAAATAAGGGATCCCTTATTAGAAGGGGATCCCTTATTGCTCTGTGTGTGTGTGTTTAGTGTATATACATACATATTAGTTCAAAGTATATTTATTAAATAATATCTAAATAAAAGGAAATATAAAAGGGATATTATATATAATATATAATACAAGTTTAATATAACATTATGTACATGCATGCACACGTAATTAAAATTATACGCGGAGTAAGTAAAAAAAATGTTCAAACTATATATTAAAACTTGAGTCATTACATATATATGTATAGGACATATATATGTATATAAGGACAAGACTGGGATATGATTTAATGGAAGAGAAAAATGGTGAAAAATGTGGAGTATTTTAAGAGAGAAAGGTTGATGGGATGAAATTAGGAGTTTTGAAAAATAAAAGAAGAGAAGGTTAATGGGATATGGTTAAGAGTTTTGGAAAAAAAAGAAGAGCAAAAATTGTGAGAATTTAGAGAAAAAGAAGAGAGTATTTATTGGAGAAATGAGAAATTTGATCCAAGAATTGAGAGGAAATAAAAAAAAAATAGACAATGGAGGAAGGTAAAGTGGGGAGGAGATAAAGCAGATGATGTAGGTGATGTGTTTGATAAAGTATCTCTATATATATATATATATATATATCATATTTATATATATATGATGTGTTTATATTATATATATGTAGTGTATTTGTATGAAAGTATAAGACATGTGTATAAATGTAAATTTAAATACAAGAAATAAGTTTTAAATACTCGATTGAATATTTAATACATGAAATTATAAAATAATTACTTGAATTTTTATTTATTAATAAATTTAAAAATATGAATCCTTACAGCAAGTCAAAGGGGTGTGTGGCTATTAAATAGTCATGGCATTATTCTAAGATACTAAGAGGTGTAACTTATGCAATAACTTTACCAATTAATGGTATTATTCTAGGATACCAGTAGGTGTAACATATGTAATAACTTTGCCAACTAATGGATGGTAATTATAACTTCTCCTACATCTTTAAATTGGCTCATTTTCTTTCATTCCAAAGAGAGAGGTTTTTCTTACACATCATTAGCTTGAAGGTTTTTTTGTTTCTCAAGAACTATCTTGTTCTTGTTTATTCCACTTCTTCTTATTTCAAAGATAGAGTATAATTTTGTTCAGTTTGTGGTCGACTCGGAATAATTTATGTTGTTGTGCTCCAGCTTCAATTACATTTACTTTTTCAAACACCTTCTCTTGCATGATGAAATTGTATAGTGAAAAAATATTGGGTATCGATCCCACGGGGAATAGTGAGGTTATAACTTAGTGAGGATATGTCGTGCAAATTTCAGTGTTAATGACGTCAACCCTTTTTTAGTTCTGATTTGAGAGTATCGCTTAAGAACAATAACTTCACGGAAAAAAGATTAGAAAACAGGGGAGCAAGGTCTATCGATTCACTTCATCTATAACCTAAGCAACCAATATCTCATTTTCCACTCAACTAAGAACAAAGTAGCATGTTCATGGCTCGAAAATATCTCAATGAAACCATAAATGCAATAGATTTGATGGGAAATGAAGATGTTCTTGAAAATGCGTCAAAGAATGAAGGACATCAACCTAAGCAATGGATGTCTTAAAAGTACTTTGAGTATACCCAATCAAAAACTTAATACTTCACCTAAGTGTCAAAGAAAGAGAACAAACTTCATTTCTAACAAGCTTTGAAAACCCTAAGTAGGAGATATCAATGTTGCCTAGGTCATGAGATGCAAGTCATCTTAAGACCAAGCCTAGCATTATATAAAGGAAAGATATCACAAAACTAAGTAATAAGAACAACATAGAAAATAACTTGCCTTTGTATTGAAATGGTGCAAAAAATAGAGAACAATAAGTTTGATCTTCTATATCTTCAATAGAAAGTTGATTAAAAATTAGAAAACACCAAGAAGTACCAAGAAATCTTGAGAATTTGTTATGGAAAATATGGAAATAAACTCTCACCACTCTCTCGAATGTAAACTAAACTTATCGTAATAACAAAACATATCTATTCCCCCAAAATCTGATAATATCTAAGGGAAAATATTCCCAAAAAATCCTAAATATGTGACACAAAGTGGTTGCACTTCTTAAGCATCATGGTGCCTCCACAATAGTCTTGGCACGGGGCTCGAGATAACCCGAAACATCACCTATTAGTCAGAATAAAAGAGCTATTGCAATCCTAGGCCAATCGGTTGGTCTAGTTTTGGACCATCCGGATGAGATTACTTTTTGGATCTTCTTCTTTTGCTTGTATTTCCAAGTCAACCGATTGGTCTATAATTGGTCCATCTAGATGAGGTTGCTCTCTGGATCTTTGATTTTATTCTGTAGTTTGAGGTCAACCGGGTTGGGTTGAAACATGGTCATCCAGATGAGATTATTCTTGCATATTCTGGCTCCTTCTTTATCATAGGGTCATCCGGTTGGTCCAATTTTGGACCATCCGGTTGAATAAGCTTGCTGCATTTTTCTTTTGGCTTGTGTATTCTAGGCTCATTGATCATCCGTGCTACTCCTTAAGCTTGATCAACCTGTAATGGATCAAAAAACACCTCACATGCAATATCAATCTTATCATGCAATTAAACTCATGTATACGTGCCAAAATAGAGAAAATAAGCTGGTAGATATGCAATATTATGCGTTCATCAGTTCGTTGAGCAATCTTAACGAGTTGTGTGAGCTAGATTTTGTAAAACTATTGTATCTTAGGAGAAAGACATCGATTGATACCTTAAGCATCACAGAAGACAAATTTGTTTTAAGAAAATTGTGTGAAACCCGGATCTCGATTTAGTTTATCGAATTTGTTTCTTTATTCATCATTATTTTTCTTACTAATTGCTTTCTATTTTTGTTATTAATAAATTTGTAATTCCAGGATTCATAGATATGGAATTCACAGATATCCAATTTCATTGCGATCCATATGAGTAAAGTTTTAGAACTTTTTTAGTTTGTTGTATTCAGTGTTGTATTATGCTGTTTTTCTGAATTTTATTTTCAAGATTTATTTTTCACAACAACACATGCCTAAAGGCATGGAGACATATGAACATAATGCTAGGACCCATGATTTTGTATTTTGCTACAAGTTACATTTACATTTAGAATTGTGTAACAATTTATCTTTCCATTCATATGGAGTTCAGAAGTTTGATAAAAAATTATCATGGCATTGTCTAGGAGCAACTTCACACAAAGATTATGGTATTTTATGGAGCTATCGGAATGCATTTCTTCTGGATTCTATAACAAAAATACTTTTTAAAAAGAAGTTAGTTGAAATGACATTACCTAAAAAAGAAAAGAGTTATGTTACTAACACATCATATTTTACATTTATTTTTATATTGTGTGTCACTCCCTCAATTTTAAGCAAGATAAACATTCATATTTTAAATAAAAATCTATCAATTCTACAAAAAAAAAAATACTCCAAAATTATTATTTTTTAGAATCCAATTAAGTCCAAAAGTTTCAAGTATTACAACCCAAAAACGGGTACCCCCGACCCGATAACCAAAATAACATGTTAAAGTGTTAC
>JABCMJ010014109.1:0-40442 GCA_014822125.1 Arbutus unedo | reverse complement strand
ACTTTTTCGATTTATTCTTAGTACATTGCTTGTTTGGATTGGATTTTCAATGTTTGGGATGAAGGGAATTCAAAATGGAATTTTGGGACAAATTATTATGACAAAAAATTTACAAGAAATTGGGGTTTCAGAATCTTTGGAATTAATGAAATTACTATTTAGTAACAAATTTTATACTAATGGTGGCTGGTTTAATGCATGTAAGAAAGTTGATGGTTATTTTCCCAATCATTAAGATTCATCTTACAATTGTGTAGTACTCATTAAATATACGTATATATTTTTTATTATTCACATTACTGTTGGTTTCGGAAACAAAAAATTTTTTAAAATTAAAATTGATTAAATTTTATCTTCGATCAATTATGTTGCAAGAATAGTTGAATGAATTAATTATGCTATACATTGAACAAAGATTACGGAAAAGAGTGATTAATACAAGCATAATTAGTAATTTTATCACTAAAAATGCAATAAGGATAATCTTTAAGTAATAGTTTTAAATGTTTGTAGTGATGTGTATCTTAAATTTTATCTTGTAATGAAGTTTTGAGCTTATAATGGCCATTCAATTCAAAACAACAACGATGCTTTGCAAGATCAACACAACCCGGTTAGTTTAAAAATAGAGAATCAATAAAAAGAAATGTTTAAAATGACAAAAAAGGGAAACAAGTACAGAGATTTACTTGAGGCACTCTATGCATCAAAGTGACTTCTTCAAGTTTTGGTAATGAATATTGTATCATTGCCATTATGGGACAGCGGCCCTAAGCATTAAGGACAATTCAAATGAAAAAGTCTAGAGGAGTGTTACATGCCTAGAAATTTTTCCCTAAAAATATTTCCGAATTTAAAATCAAGGATTCAAATTCATTGGAATTTAAAAGCCTACAAATACAAGTAAATCTAGTCCATTCATTTTGAATTCTAAAAAAATTTTCTGGGACCATAGACTTTTTCAAAAGTCTAAGAACACAGATATTCCCGACACATCTGGGTACATCTGTGTCTGGAACTCAAAAGTCTCAACACCAGTAGTCAACATTCATACCCGACGTCTCTTTCATTTGTTCAATAATTATTTTTATAAGACTACCAACAGAGCCTTATCCTCCATAAATCAGCATGTTGAAGGAGGGAGGGGGCAGTCTTGAGATTTTCCTTTTCCAATTTTTCAGCGTTCTCGAGCTGGGTTACTAAGAACAACAAAAGAACGTAATAAACAAACAAACAAGTTTTAATATTATTCACGCAATTGAATTACTGGCAACAAAAGATTCAGATTTTACACTCTCTAGGTGTATTTTGGGGCAATGTTAGTCCTTGTGCAGATTGTGAAGAATGTATAAGGAAGCAGAAGACAAGAAGATACAAACAGAATAGCTCAGTAGATCCATTCCAGTGGCTATAGTCACCATCTTGCTCCTCTCAAACATCTTCACCAAAAGAATCATGACAATAACATGCCCCACTTTCGTCTTTAGTTCATCAAGCGAGCTGATTTTCATCCATTTAGGCCTTTCCTACAGTATGTCAGAAGCACTCAACGATTATCTAAATGAAGGATGGAGAATTACCCAGGTCAAAACAATGCTCATAGTGGTAAAATAACTTACTCGCGTAAACGGTATGCACTGAAAGTAGAATGTGTCTAGAACTTCACAAAATTATAGGAGCAGAACACAAAGGAAAGTAAGGGTAACAGAGTACAGCAGTTTTGCTTCTGCCAATTTAGGGAACAGAACACAAAGGAAAGTAAGGGTAACAGAGTACAACAGAATGCTCTCCTTTCCATTGCAAAAGGACAGAAGAAAGCAAAGCAGATTGTCGAGTTCTATGCTAAACTCAAAGCTGCAATTGCTTTCACGATTCATGTTTTCAAATGCCTCATCTTTTGTTGATAAATGAAACGGAACTCTATAAACAAGAAACAAAGCAAGATGCTGTCTACTGGTAATTAATGATGCACAGAACTACTGAAATCAAGACAAAAATAAATTTAACCAGTTCAAAGCAGATTACTACCTTCAAAGCAAACATGCCAAATAAGGAAGATCCCTTGAGAGCACGATCACTAGTTGGAGGGACATCAGGAGATACGTTACTGATAAATAACCCGTACAAGCCCATTCCGAATATTAACATGACAGTTCCAGCAAGATACACATCTGCGTTGAGAGAGAATTCGATATTACTGAAGGGACCAGAAAAGGAGTCATCATGTGTCAAATTGATTGACAGACTTAACCGAAGTTTTGACAAATAGAAACATTGGACTAGCTAAAGAATAATTCATAGAAGCTTGATAACCATGTGTTTGGCCTCCTTTTCGTGATGGAAGGGAGTGTTGACACTCTAGGTGTGATCGGTAGTGCGGGCGTGCTAGGATCAGATTGCAATCCAATTTCATGTAGGCATGGATGTCATAATCTAACTTCGTATGTAGAAAATGTGTGTGACCGAGGGGTACAAGCCACAAGTGGTTCTTGATTTGCCTCAATGAAGTGTACTTAATATTTCCCAATCGTTGGTGGAAATGGAAAACTATCTTGACCTGGAGACTGACTCTTAAATGGAATTGAACTCTAATCGAAAGATGAGAAACTTCATTATCTATGAAACAAAGTTGAAAGGGAAATGACAAGACTTTGCTAGGTATACTAGGCTTGAATTGAAATAAAACTCAAGTAAATTGAGTAAAATTGGAAGTAAAGGAGCTGGACCAAATGAAAATAAGTGAATGCTGAATTCTTGGCATGAAAGCTCGGATTTTGCTTTGCAAACTTGTATTTGCAGGCAAAGGTAAACTGATTTGGGTCTAGATTGTAGCACAATTGCCCGCTTGAGGGCCGGACACCTGCACCTTGTCTGCCCCTTTAAGTGTGAGTACAATCCCAGTTCCCCAAATTGTGGGGTTGAACAAGTGCGTAATGGGTCGTTGAAATAGGTCATTGGGAGTCAAACAACATCATGTGGGCCTTCAAAACGTACCACAATAATCAGAACCTGCCAAGTTTCCCTTGTAACTGGCTTCCCTATAAACCAATGCCTGGCCCAACAGCCATCCCCCTTTTATTTATATGTATATATATGCGCATGCACATATCCCTCACCCATGGGATTTACCACTTGTCTATGAGCTTTCCCTCACCCTTTCCTTTCCCCAACAAAAAATAGCAATCAGTTGAACATGGGAGAGACAGTTATTCGATGTGGCCAGGCCCTGCATCGCAACTGAACCCTACCAATTAGCAGGCTCTGAAATTTGATAAAGCTCCCCACGAGTGCCACATGTCTTCTTATAAGTGGCTCATGCCATTTTCGTGTATAAACAACATGGTATCACATCATTGGTTCAGGGTAGATTTTGAGTTAAAAACACCTTTTGTGATGCATGTCAATGTGCACTCTGTGGCTTGTGGTATTTTGCTCAAATTGTGTGTTACGCTGCATACATGAACGGAACAAGATGTCAAACATAAGGGCAGTGTATATATTCTTCACGAGTCCATCTCCTCATAGCTTCACTTTTTTGTCCAATTGAGGTCTTCCTAGATTGACAGATTCAATGCATGTGGGTCCGGAAGTACATTGTATAGCTTCGAATATTGCAAGCGAAGCACAAATAATAAGAAACAAGATAGGACAAAGCAATAGTCTCCACACTCATGCGGTGATTGAATCCAGAAACCCCATATGAGATCCAAGCGTAGTCTAAAGAGTAACTAATACGATGTAAAGCTCCTTTGGAGAGCTATGGTTTCTAAACCAAAAGCATTTGGCAATATTTTTCAATGAGAGAATCTTATATTTAGAGTGGACAGTTTTGCTAGAAAAACGATTAGTACATTGATTTGGCAGCTCTATCATGATGGATTTTAAATGATTGTATAATAGGTGCGATTTCATATCCTCCATGTTAAGAATTGAAGTTGCACAATGACTCACATAACTTGATAAACTCGTACTTGGCATTGTTGGTGGGAGTGGATAATATTTATGACTAGATTAGATTACTTTCAAAGCAATTAAGAATCTCACCTATAGCTTCCACCAACAATAGTACCATCTTTCCTGTGTGTATTCCTTTGATGCAGTTCAACCAGTAAACTTTGTATGCACCAACTATGTAGACACAACCCTACAGAAAGAGAAGTAGTCAGTTTGAACAAAGAAGTAGTCAGTTTGAACAAATCCATCTCCATGTAAAAGATACACACATAAAGCATAACTTCATTCCAGAGAACTATCAATATGTTTCTTATTGCATGTCATAATTGCAAGAATAAGAAACTACTATTTCACATGGTGGCAGCTCATAAACCAAATAATATTATTGTGGGGACTGGATTATGGACTCCTCCACGAGCCTGGTAACGAAAAGTATGTCCTTGAAGAACGGTTTTTTCCCGAGCAAAAATAAATGGAAGGCAGAAAAATGAACTACTGCGTACAAACTATTTCACATGGTGGCAGCTCATAAACCAAATACGATTATTGTGGGGACTGGATTATGTACTTCCCCACGAGTCTGGTAACAAGAAGTATGTCCTTAAAGAACAGTCTGCCAAGCAAAAATAAATTGAAAGCAGAAAAATAAACTACTGCTTACAAACTTGTATATGTGATATTCTCCTTTTTTCTCTCTATCTCATTTGTTGTTGGATTGTTTTGCCCTTATGTATAGGTTGCGGTCAAGTGTTGTCTGGACATACTCGAGTGCATTTCCTACACCTCAATCCCCTTTTAGGGCAGATGATTTGACTCATCATAATCATCGTTTACATATGCTATCCCTATGCAGAGTGGTTGGCATATTTGTCGGATTGACACGTTCGTCGTCTAGTCTAAGGGTTATATGCTATTTGGATGAGATTGTCTTAGAGATGGGTAATAACCCAAGCTGAACCCGTATCTGGCCCGGGTTATTAGTGCCGATTCCTTCGATGTCTAGTCAGCCAGCTAGCATCTAACCATCTAATCTCTTTTATTGGTGTCAGGTCCCTTTGTCAAGAATCCGAATTCACCTCCCACAATGGCCCGTAGCTTGCTGATGCTCAGATTGTTCCTTTTGGCTAGGGAAGGAGCGGGCTATTTTTCCCAAGATGTCAATCACTAGGTACATTTGTGGCATGATTCCGCATGCTAAGACTACGGCTCACGCACACTGCACAAAAAGTGTCCTTGAGGGGCTCCCAGCCAAATTTCTATGTAAACTTGGGTTGAGGGGAGTTTTCTGCCCACTTTATTTGTGCTCTCACATTAAGCAAATTTCTTTCCTTCGAGCGAATTGCTTTGCGGAAAAGTTTCTGTAGAACTTTGCTTTCCTATAAGTCACTTTTTCTTCCACGTTAGTTCAATGGCTACTACCTGCACAACATGCTATTTGAGAGCAATATGTCAACATTTAGGTAAATCTATCAAGTTCCGGACTCCGTCGCGCTTTGCCTTTTGGCAAAGGACGAGCAGCCGGAAATCAATCTTGATAATGCCTCAACCTTCTTCACTTTGACCACCATTGTGGAGTGCAAGGTTAGATTCCCCATTAGCAATTTGTTGCGCCAAGTACTGGATTTTCAGAAGATCACTTTTCAAACAACATGAAAAAATTCCAGCATTACTTCTGGTGTGGAGGCCCGTAACGCCATTCTCGGCACAACTATAGGATACTCTGCCCTCCGCCATTATTACTCCCTAAAATGTACTCCCAACAAGGCTAGAGAGGAGGTACGCCGATGGAAGCCAAAAAGTACTATCTCTTAGATCGAATTGGCGAATTTAACCTAGTTCTTGTCCTTCCTTCCTTGGCTAAGAACCTTGACCTTATTTTGTTAAGGTTTCTAGTGGTTAGGAGTTTTCTCTTGGTTGCGCATTCATCGGGTGGAGGCAGCCCTGGTGAGATTCCCTCTACTCTTCTTTACCTATTGAATATCTTTTATGTCGCAGTTCTGATCCAATATTCCATTGACTTTCAGTGCGGACACTACTCAATACTCCACTTGCTTGGACGAGGCCATTCTTGAGGACATCCGATGTGTCCAAAAGTACAAGGGTCCCCAACATCGGAGAGCGTGTGGCCGAGCATCCATGTCCTTTTTGACGGTACGGGTGCCACTTATCACCCAAAGCATATCTAAGAGTCCCATGATACAGAACCTGAGTTTTGATTAAGACCCAAAGAGAAACCACATCAACCTCCATTCTGTTCCACCAATAAGGAGGAAGGTTACTGGTTGGCTTCTCCTTCTTCTAAGAGTTGTATATAAGCGTGGGTCAATGCATCATTGAAGACATACATTCAATACACATTGAGTACACACACTAAGCGTACTTTACTCTCTGGTTGACTGTCTCTGCTACCATCCACCTCTCTCTCTCCAAGGCTTTCCTGAGCTTTCTTCTCCCTCACCTCGATGCTCTTGAGCCACTGTAGTGCCACCATTTTTCCCCGACAACTAACTCACGTCGGCTCTTACCCGTAAAACCCATGAAGATGACGGTGAATGGTTAAGAATATGAGGAAAATATTTCTTCCTGATCACAGTACTAGGACCCCTAAGAGGGCTGAGGCTATCTTGAAAGAAGCATTGTTGTAGTTTGAAAGTGTAACCCATCATAATTAACCTAGCTCAAAATATCCAGTAAGCTAAAATGTCGTACTTTTTTTGGTCAGTTTGATACAACAGTGCAATGAAGGTTTGAATGTGGAATGGATGTAAGAAACAAAACCTGAATAATCCTACCATACAGGACTACCGTGGTACACAGGAAGTTGGAGAACTCGCACTCCAACTACTGATATATCACGGAGAAGCTTGCTCGTGGGCATAAGTGAAAGATAAAGGCCAACCAGAAGACAATGCTTTCAATATGCTCTAATAGACACTTCCGTGATTCTTAAGCATTAAAATTATGTCAGAAGCTCAATTGTTTGGATGTTTGGAAAAGACCTAAATGACTAAGAGAAACAAAAAAATGTAAGACTTTATTTGGTATCTGGCAATCAAAACCAGACAAATAGGAATAGCAGAAAAGTTATGCAGGTTAGGGAGACCTTACATTCAGAAAACACAGCAAAGAACCAGCCAATGAACCCGCGATAGCAAAAAGTGCCAAAAAGCGGAAGTCAAATATTACCTGCTCAATTAAGAGAAAGGGAGAAAATGTTTGACCAATCAGAATATAATATAAACATTTAACGACTGCCGAATAATCCACCACAACATTACTACAATAAACAACAGCTTGAATACATATGCCTCCATACACATACTATGTGGTGCATTGTGGAACACATGGGTAAGCATGTAAACTAATAAAGCAACAAAATCTGTTACATAATTATGGCATTTAGATGCGAAGGTAAACTTGGTGCTAAATGAAAAAATAATTACGGAAATGGAAAAACAAAGGCAGGAACCAAATTCTGGAGCAGAGGCATCCCAGGAATATGCAAAAGGCAAGCAAGTTTGGCTACTATGTCACTTGAAGCCCTTTGTTTATTTGCTTTTGTAAATTCATTGTTTCTTAGGTTTGGACATGGCTTTTGACATGGTTTCTGTAGAAATAAAACCATGTAGCCGAACAGCAATAGTAATGACTAAGGATTATTGAGTTTGTTTGTTACTTAAGGTCATGAGCTTTTTAGTACCACAAGACTCGCATGAATCTTTCTATGTAGCCATCAAGGACTAGTATTGGAAGGATAAAGAACGGAATGTGTACAATGTTCAGGTTGTGGACCACAATGACAGGCGAACAACATATTGAAGACCAATTTATTAGATCAGTGCAAAAAAACATGCAGATTCTTGAATATCATCAAGATCTCTTTTATTTTTTCATTGCTTATGCGCTTGCATTAGCACGAAGATGGTCTTTCACCAGTTTTGACTAAGTTAATTATCATAAAAAAAAAAGTGCTAAACGATGTGTAGACAATTAGCACTTATATCAAGCATCTAAGCTGCAACTCGTGGTTTACAGCAGCTCCATACAGTAAGATGAAGTTTCATTTACCAAGCTTTCCACAAAAGCCTTTGAAATAATAGGGCAAACATAATTCACACCACCACCAGCTATAAAATGCAGAATAACTTAATTGCAATATATACGAGTCACGGGTAATGTAAATGAAATTTTGAAATTTACCCTTTCAATGGAGGACTCAGTTGACTGAACCAAACGAAGAAGTGGGCTGCTGCCATTTGGGCTCCCTAGTGCATAGTTGAAACCCTTTTCCTGGATTGTAGATGGTTCCAAATGGGTCTTTGATGGCGGTAATGATGATTCAGAGGATGGTGATGAGCTCAGAGCAGCGATTGGAGGAGACAATCGTTTGTGAGATGTTCTTCTTGGAGGGTTATGGGTCGCTATGGAGATGGAGAGAGGGATACCTGAGATTTTGGCCACAAAAGCCATGGCCGATCTAGAGAGAGAGAGAAATTAGGAATGGGCTTTTGAGTAGAGACTAGAGACTGTTGATGAGGTTCGTGTTTTCCTGGACCTGCCTTTCTTAATCAGTGTATGGCGGGTAGCGGTTGAAGCAACGGTTCGGCTTAAAAGGGCCCCACGCCCACAGTCACGTGATAAAAGTTTTTTTTATTTTTTTAATTCGTGTACTTGTATAAAAAGAAATTGAAAGGCTATCTATTTTGTTGTATAATTTCTAGCTAGTGTTACACTGCACGATGTTGTTTGGCCTGTGTCACGTGCCCGTGGTGATTTGTGATGCAGATAGGTTACAAATGAATTTAGCCGTTTGTGAATTCGGCTTGATTTGGTTCAGTAAGAGCTCAATTTGTTTAATTAATAAATTGAGTTTAAATTTAAATTTTAGACTCGTTTTGTAAAAGAGCTGAGTTTGAATCTCGAAAGTTTGGCTCGACTTGTAAAAATTCAGTTCGTTTTAAAAATTCAGCTCGTTTAAAGAGGTTCATTAAGTAAATGAGTTTAGTGCTGTTCAGCTACGCTCGACTCGATTAGTTTAAAAAAAAAACCGAACTCAAATTCAAATTTTAGACTCGTTTAGTTAACGAGTTAAATTTAAACACTTCAATGCTCGGCTCGTTTGTGGCCCTTAATCATGCAGATAAGGTGCAGTAGTAATTTGTTTGACAAATAGTTACCAAATATGGGATACATTAGACAAAAATGGAGTTTTGGACCTTTATGCTAGGGAAGCATTAACTCATATAAACATGAATAGTCAATTTTTTTTAATTTTTTGGAGAATGTATGTTAGTGTTGTATGTGTTTTCATTAGATTACCGTGAAATTGATCGAAAGCAAAAAGTAGCAAATTAAGCAATTTGTACGAAAATTGAGTTCTTAACAAGGGGTATGTTAGCGCTTTAGAAAGATTGTACGGTCTTTCTGAATAAGATATAAGGATTTTTACACTTGTTTGAGACCATATCATATAAGGCTTTTTTCAATCGGCAAACAAGAGATGGATCAAAAGTCTGACAGGACTTTAAGAGATACAGACTTTAGCAGTAAGAAAGAGTCACTCAGTGAATCGATGGATCACACACTTGGAGACAAAGATAAGGGCACGCCAGACTACTTAGAAAATATACATTTTGTTGAAATCTGTTATTTGCACCATAAATCAGTTCCACTAGGAGCGTTTGCTATCTTTAGGCAACTAGTACAACGTATAAATAAGAAATTTTTGTTGAAATCTGCTATTTGACACATTACTCTGATGTCACATGTAAAGATTAAAAAATTCTAATTCAATAAAAATAAAATTTCATCAATTTCAATTTAAATGTTAAAGCATAACTTATTTAGATTTCTTGAATAATAGAATTAAATTTTCATGCATGATATAAACTGGGCTTGTATAATTTATGTGCTGTGTATGCACTTTGGACCTAGCCTAAACCTCTTCTTCCCTCACATGGCAGAGCCCTCCTCCTCCTCCTCCTCCTCCTATGGAGACCCCTGTCAAGACCATTCTTGCACTCCAACCTCCATTTCCATGTCAGGGTATCAGATATTTTGCCATTTCACTTACAAGATAACACTCCACCTTCTCTATTTAAGCTGCAATCTCATTCTCTTTCATCACCACGTTTTCAGAGCATAAGTACAGAGTAAGAGCTGCCATTGTTGGAGAGAAAGAGAGACATTACAGTAGAGGGAGAGAAAGAAGAAAGGAATCCACATGGAGGTTCAATTCTTGCAAAACCAAGCCCAATTGATTTTTATTTTAAAATCGATTTCTGATTTGTTTTGTCCCAAGCGCAAATTAAAAAATCTTCTTAAAATTTAAAGCCTAGTATAATTGATATACAAAGTTGTAAACTATTGAAAAATGAAAACCCTGTAAAAAATCAAAGTCAAAATAAAAAATAATTCTAGACTTAACAAACATGTAATGAACCTAGATTTTTTATTTTTTAGAAGTTAATATAAAAATCGGTTCAATTTGATTTTTTATTTAGTTTTTAGGTGACTAAAACTGAATCGAGGCGCTTTTTATAATCCCTTATGCAATCAAACCGGACTGATTGGACTTCAAAATCGAGTCAAACTACCATTTCGGTTCGATTTTTTAGTTTAGACTTTCAACCATACCAGAAAGGACGCCAACAACATGTTACATTTAATGCAGGAGGTGGTGCAACCACCAGCACGTGGATGACTTCAGAAAGATAAACCGTCAACTCACCTCCTCGATTGAGTAGTTTGTTGCCACCCAAATCAAGATGACATTGTCCAAGCAACAGCAAGTTAAGGAGAGATTGTGCGATGTGAATAAATCTTATAGTGGACCCGAAAATGTCCGAGAACTAGCAACCAAACTGACTTGTAAAACAAGACCTCATCGAATTGTTGTCATCTCAAACAACAACCATTCCGAACGATAACAATCTCAGATGACAATCGTCTCACACGACAACCGTCTCGGACAACAGTTGTTTCAGACTGCCAACTTGCTAATACTGAACCTTAGATGGCTGTCATCTTAAGACCATGCCACCCTAGTCCGACCAATAAAAAAAGTGTACTATTCAGTCTTGGGATACATCAAATTAACCAACATTTATAGATGACAAATACAAAAGATGCACTCGAGTGCATTCATAAATACACTCGATCAATTCCTATAAATAGGAACGAAGATTCACAAGCAAATAAAATCGATCAAGTAAAGACTAACTGATTGCATGTTGATTATTAAGGTATTTCTACCAACTTATACACACTACAAACCTATAAGCAATACTTCACATTCTTACTTTAAGTATACATATGCTTTACAAACATTGTTCTCTAAATCTTCCCACCTAGTTTACTAACATAACCATCAAAAGACATTCTAACCACCCATCTAAGTCTCCTGAACACGTTGTTCCTTTTACAGAGGACATCCGAGTGGAAAACATCTTGGTAAACTTTTGAGTTAATTCTTTTTCAACTCCAAAAAAACTCGTGAAAAAGTCCATAATCCAACACCTCACACCGATCACATTTTATTGGGGAAATGTGCATAGAGAATGATTATGATATGTCAAATAAACCACTGGAGTGTAGGGCACCAGTCACTGAAAAAACGAATAAGAGAAACCTAAGCCACAAAAGTCTTTAAGCAAAACTATGAGTGCTCTAGTCAAGTTTTCTGCCTTCAACTTTGCTCGGCAGAACCCAATTCTCCAACGACATTCGCTCCATTACTAACTTAACCATCAAAAATCATTCCGCTGCCCAACCACAATTTGAATCTCTAACCGGTTGTTCTTTTACTAGTGTTAAAAGAAGGTCAAGGCTCTTATTTCAATCCCCACAATTTTGTTCTCCAAATATTAAGCTCTCAATTTACTTAAAACTGTTTTGGAGACGAGCTACAACTAAATGTTGAAACTCCAATGCTTACAAATAACTATAAAAGGCTGCAACAAAGACGCAGTATATACTGGCCGTAATCAAGTTACATGGGGGATTCAAAGCACGGCTTAAAATTAGGTAAAAGGACAACCCAGAGTCCCCAACAAGATGACATCACGAACGTAAATTGAAAATGCATAGAACGTACTACTGAACCAGAAATGCAGTAAATTATGTTACTACACAGGTGCATGACAACATATCTAAATAAAAGCCTTGTACAAAAACCTTAAAATATACCAGGCCATATGCATCTAGCCAAACTATTTTAATTTCTTTTCCTTATATACTTTTTTGCATTTTTTACTTATTTTATAAGTACAATGACATAAATAATTTGTCCATTCCCTATTCACAATTCACATCTTTCAAACAGCAGAAAAAAACTGCAACCACTTGGTCCAAACAGTGACGGTATCCCCTTTCCAAATGCTCTAAAAAAGTCCAAAGAAAAACAAACTAAAAGATGAAAGAAAGATGAGAAGAGAGAACCAACAGAGTAAGAAACCCTTAAAGATCAATCCACTTCATTTGAGCTCATACCTCTAAAGATACCATCCCCAGCAATGCGAAATATGATATTACCACAAAGACAATTGATGGCATGTTCAATTTCACTGCAAATGACTTGCAATTTTGCGCTTGTAGTTGGGAGACTGGGCAAAAGTATTATTTAATTAATTAGGAAGTGGCAGAACTCCCATTTGCTTTAGGCTCTGGTCGGACATAGGTGAGGCTTCTAGCGGCAGGAGAGGGAACACTGCTGTTAATGGAAGCAGTGATACCACTCTCATCTCGCTTCCACTGCAAACTCCTAGCACCTGGTTTGATAGGGGGCCGACCTCTATACATGCTAGGAACCCCTCTTGGGAAAGAAGCTCTTCCAAATCTTGGGGGAGCAAACACTGATCCACGCACAACTCGTGGCCATGTCATCATAGGTGCAGTTTCTTGATGGACGGAGCTTTTCCTAACAACCTGCAATGGTAACAGATTATTAGATTTGTCAATGTTGAGAAAATAACAAATGAAAAATATGGACCAAATTTTTCTTTTATAAATTCAGAAAAGAAGCAAAAAGAGTCACCCTTAAAGTAGGCCAAACAAGCAAAAAAATAATACACGCAAATGCCCATGTCAGATACTCTGACATCTGGGTATGGGTAGATGTATCCAACGTGTGCAGCTGACATTCATCCAACAGGGTATGTCCAGAAATCTAAGCTAACCATATACTAATCAAAATCTGCTACATATTACGCAAAGTATGCTTTATTCAAGCAGTGAACATGTACTAATCAAGCAGTGGACATGTACTTATCAAACAAAATAATGATTCATGATTTTCCCTTCCATATTTTATCAGTTATTGCGTAAATGCCCTTTTGCTTACTGATTTTTGCATATAGAGCAAAAGCCTTTAAACAGAAAAGAAAAAAAAAACATGATGTCTCTGTGCCTTTGGAAACAAAATATGATGAATTCTACGGAGACTCATACCGGAACCTCACATCCGTCCATGTAACAAACAAACGTTTTGTTATGATCCCTCCCCTGATTTTGTTATGATTAAGGTGCCCAAGGACAAACCCCGTCCAGGCTATAAGCCCTTCAAGTTTTTCAGCTTCTGGGTTGACTACGATTCCGCATCGGAAATGTCGATCTTTAACATGATCATGAATACATCATTGTGCAATAGTTGTACGCCTTCAAGATCCTTTTTGTGAAAGAGATCTCATTCCGGAGTTCGTCCTACGACCTTGGCCATTTCTATCCGAGCTAAAGAACATGATGCACGTGCCAGGCCTTGCGACTTTGTGCCCTGGCTTCAGTCTCATAGTTTGAGAAGAACTATAGAGAATTTTGTTGGTTATTGACCGACAGAGAACATGGGAGAATAAAATGATCGGTCCTGTGGACACGATCATTACCTAGGATAAATAACATCAGATAACGCACAGCTAATAATGTGCGCTAACAGATGTGAACATCCCGAATTGCTCTAGAGAAGCTTGATATACTTGCAGTCCTCGGTCAATTAGTCAAACTTCCTATGATAGCTACAACGTTCACTAGTGACCTTCTTGGCATCTCTACCGGTCTTTTGTGGTCATCTCTTGAACGGCTCATCCTTGACGAACCAAATCATCTTGTAAATTGGCTATGTGAATGTTGTGTGCAGACCTTAGAAGGCTTGGGGCCGGGGCCGGGGTCAGGTACACCTTCTTAGTAAAAAGGCTCCCATTTTTTTTCTCTTTTTTAGGCTTCTTACCCTTCTACACAGCACCCTTGACCACATTAATCTTGTGGGCCTTGGAAGCACCCCTCCCTGTTTCCTTAAGGATCTCATGCTCTACATTTGCGTGGTGTTCCACCCTTTCCATAAGCTCGGGAAGGGTGTCCATTGGTATCATTGTAAGGAACTCTCGCAACTCCTTGCAACAAGAGAGAGTAAGTTTGAATGTGGTTACAAGTATACTTCCTCGCTACGGTCCTCGATTTTATTGTAGTTGTAGGCTCCCCAGTATATGCTCACGTTCTCCCAAAAGTTTCATCAGATCATTTCTTCATCGCCATCGGGGAGTCAAAACTTTGGTAGAGCTTGAATTGTGAGAAATCTTGCTACAAACTCATTTGCCAACTAGTGACTTGTAATACCAGTTGAGGGCAACTTTGACAAACTTGAGGCAAACATCCTGCAAGAGAGAACCTCCTCCCCTGAATGCAAGATCATCATTTGAAGGAACCTCTTTACTTGCCTCGTGGGGTGGAACTTGGGGTGGACGAATTTTCTAGGCAATCGTTTGCCTCTATTACGTCAGATAGTGACAAGGAGGCAATCCTTGGTTATCGCTTGTGTCGTCTTCCATCCTTCAAGCACTGGTTGAGCCATTCTAATCGCAAGACAAAAGTTGATTATGATGTCTATCGCTAATACTTATTCAAGGTGCGAGGCGCACCGAGGCACAAAGGTCTCTTGGTGCCTAGGCGCGAGACGAGATGGGGGCTTTATTGAAGCGAGGAACACCTAGACGAGAAAAAAATAACAAATATAGCACGTACCAATACATCAAATAGTAAACACGAAAACAATGAATTTGAGAGTCTGTACTACTTAAAAAGGCCATAAAACTTTAAATAGTCGATAACACTTGCATAGATAATAACTAAAACGTCAAATCTGACAAAAGACTACTAATCATCCTCAGAATTAAGACTAAGCAAATCCACATTTGTATCCCTCCACGTCTTTCCCTTCTACAGTGTCCACGGAATTTGCTTTTTCTTCATCTACCAATTGAACTGCATTTGATACGGAACGCTTTGAACATGGTCTAGAATCTCCATACATTGTTGCTCTAGTGGCTTTGTTATTTTCTCTCACTCCAAAAGCTCTAGCAACATCACCCATGTCAAATTATCATTCTCAAACACAGCCTCATCATCTTCATCTAATTCTCCGTCCATCCTTCCACGCAACCACTCATTACTTTCATCAATATTGAACAAAGATATGGGATCAATTATATCTTGCATATCATATTGACGTTTCAAAACCATGTTATACTTGATAAACACCAAATCATTGAGGTGTTTCTGTTGCAGTCTATTTCTTTTTTTGCTTCGGAACTGCAACAATTATAATAAAAATACTACTTAATACAAGAAAATACAAATAGCTACTACAAAATAAGAATGTGTGAGATTGATACTCATACACTACACTTTCATTTAGAACCAGAAGCACTACACGTACGGCTGAGAACTTTGATGACAAATTTTTCCACCAATTAACTATGATATAATGTAAGTTTACTAAGGCATTACGTTAGATTACCTGATGCTCTTGTATTTCTTTGTCTAACTGCTAGTTGCATTCTAAAAAGTCCCTCAGCTTTCATGTACATGGTCATTTCAAAAATGATCTTATTTTAAGTATCTTGGTCTTCAACCAACTTTTTTATGCAATTATACATCCCGATCATTACTTCGTAATCCTACTTGACTTCTAGGTTTGAGTAATAAAACTCTGGATTCAAAAAATGCCTAGCAGCTTGCAAAATACGATGCAATTGGATTTCCCATCTATGGTCAATGATATTAAAGACAACGTGATATTTATCAACCTCTTCACCAAATGATTTGGCTATGTTTTCTTTCTCCCTATCCATAGCCTCATAAATGTATCCCATGGGTAGTTTTTTTTCGATGTCAACCAATCTCAATACATTGACAAGAAGACTACCAAGCTTAAAAGTATAAACAACATTATTCCAAAAGGAAGACATCATGATAAATTTTGCCACATTTTTGCCTTGTTGCCCTTTTACCCATTTCCTACTTCCCTATTCTTTAGAAACAAACATTTTTCTCAAGTTGTTCTTTTGCTAATGAATCCTTGCTAATGTGAGAAAAGCAGCTGCAAATCTAATTTTTGAATGCTTGGCCACGTTTTTTTCTCCTGTAAACCACCTCATCATGTTGAGTAAGCCTACCCAAGCGTAGATAAAACCGTTTAGAGTAATGGCCCTTTTGAAAACTAACTTATGTGGTATCTTAAAATATCTTCTAATATCAAGTCAAGGCAATGGGTTGCACAAGGAGTCCAATAAAGATGTGTCGCTTTACTTCCAAATATTTTCCTGGTAGAGTTTACACTGAAAGAAATAATCAATACAAAAGCTTAATGACTAAAGCCTTATTAATGAAATAAGAGTAAAGATGGTAAACGGCCAATACATTTGTTGAGGCACTATTCGTAACAACTTGAATCACGTTACATTCACCAACTAATTCCACATACTTGTCAAATAATTCAAACATTTTAAGCCCATCCTTGGAATAGCTCTAGACATCGAAGGATTCTATAAACATTGTTCCTCTTGGGCCATTTACTAGAAAGTTGGCTAAGGTCCTTCTATTCTAATCAGTCCACCCATCTGCCACTATAGAATATCCATACTTCACCCAATCGTCTCTATATCTTTCATCAAATCATTTGTATGTTTCAACTCCTTGTTCAAATAGGTAACTCATGCCTCAAGGAAAGTTGGCAGTTTCATGCCCTGATCATATTGCCCAATAGCTTCAATTGCGGGCCCAAAACTAGCATAGTTTACTAAAGTGGTGGGGGTTCTCCTGTGGCGGTCCGCGATTTGGTATTTGATACGGTGGATGAGGATTGAGGAGGAGGAGATCTAAATCTTCCAAGTCCCGATATCCAAGGGTCATTGCGGCACCAACGACAAGGAGTACTTACAGAGGAGGTGGGTGCTTTTGTAATCAGTGATGGCAAGGACATATAGCAATGGAGAAGGAGGAAGTTGTTCTCTGAGTTATCGAAGGTTGTGACGGTTTCCTATGGTGGTCCGCGATTTGGTATTTGATGGTCCCGAATCTCTCTTTTTTCCTTGTATTTTTGTTTTAGCTTAGCTTTGTTTATTTTCTACTCAAATCTAAATATTCCATGTTTTGGGTGAATCTGGGTTATTGGTTTGATCGGCGTCGGCGGAAGTTTTGGTGCTGGAGGAGGTTTTGTTGTACGAGGTGGGGCCACAATAGTGATGTGTGGAAGAGGTGATTGTGAGAGGAATGTGGGAGTGCACAAATCTAGGTGGGTGGAGCAACAAAGGGGCTAAGTTGCTAGAGCAGTGAAAGAACGAAAAGGGGTAAGAGGAGAGGGAGTAGTTTGAGGGGTATCATATACTGAGAAAGGTGATGCGACAGTGACAGATCGGGCCTCAATTGTAGAGGTGGAGAGGATAGTTTCAGAGGTGGTAAGGGTTTTGATGGTAGAGGAATATTAGGTTTAGGCGGAGAAAGTCACGAGGAGTAAAGGAGAAGTATAAGGGAGGAGGTCGTGGCTTTCAATCCTATTGCAAAACGGGGGGAAGTGCCAGAAATGAGAGAGTTATTTGAGTTCAGTTTGTTGGGGGAGGTGGAATGAAGTATTTGTTTCGATGGGTTGAAATATTTAGACTTTGAGCGTTTTGAGGGGTTTGTTGTGGGTTGCTTGGAGTTGGCATCTTGTCAACTCCTCCATTTTCCATCTTGTCAACTCCATTTTTATTTTAAAAAATGAGCCTAATAGGTTGAGTGCTAGGTACTAGGAGGGTTCTTGATTTCTCTTCGACACTCTCTCAATGCTTTGTTCCTCTCATTGTATTGATTTCATACTTTTATCTTTATGATATATGAAATATGAAATTTTCTTTGCCGGTCAAAAGAATTTTAGTTGTCGTAGTAAATAAAAAGAAGTAGATGGCTCAGAACCTTGGCAGTTTTAGGCATCCAGGTCTACTGGAACCATTTCAGAGAAATTTAAAAAAGCAAGCAATGGAAACACTCGAAAGAGAGAATAATAAGATGACACAAAATTAACTCAAGATGTTTGGGCAATCTACTAAAAAGGGAAAGCTTTAGCTAAAACAAGGAAACGGATTCTTCTCTTTAAACAAAAAACCCATCTTAATGAATAGTACATAGTGCTAGAATGATTGCCTTTTACAAACATAAATTGAACAGCTACATACCTTGAGAATACGCGACATAAAGGAGGTACCATCCAGCGACAAAGCATTCTCTGCAGCTTCTTTCCTCATGAACTCCACGTATGCTGACCTGATTAAGGAACATAATCTAGCTAAGAATAACTGTGGTGCCTCAAAAGCAAAGTAGCTACTTTTAACATAATAAAGCAAATCATAAAATGCAAATGAAATGGCTCACCCTTTTGGTTGCCCTGTTGTTGCATCAGTCACAATTACTACTTTGAGCACATCCCCAAACTTGTTAAAATGCCGAGATAGACTATCCTTGGTGGCAGCAAAATGAACCTGTGCGGACAAAACGAACATAAGGAATGGAAAAAATAAAACCATCTGAAAGAAGGATAACCCAAGCCTCAGGACTATTGATTACATTGTTGACAAAAATGGTCCGGGAGTCAGGATCTTCTGTTGGCCGACCAGTAGAATATAAGCCTGCATATAAACAGAAGCAGATCTAATAAACAGTAGAAACAATGTTCACCACGTGAGAATCATCCAAAACTATCATATCTTTAGGAGTTTGTGATGCAAAAGATTTCACCGTCCATAAATTCATAAAAAGGAATGAACACCCATTAACATTCTTTTCTTTTTGGGGATGGTTTTGATCTCTGCTATCAGAACCATATGATTCAAAATATGTATCAGGCAATTTGATTCGACACTGGAGTTTTCTTTTTGGGATGGTTTTGACCTCTGCTATCTGAACCATAGGATTCAAAATACACATCATGCAATTTGATTCAATACAGCAGGCTATCCATACTTATCTGTGGGTGCAAAATGAAAGATGGAAAACTTACAATTCACCATACTAGTCATTAGATTCAGTTTGACACGCCAAAAAGATTGATTCACTTTATCAACATCTTTCACTTGAAAAAGGAATAACTTAAAGTCACCGAGTGAGATGTTTCGAAAATGTGTGGTGATTTTGGTAATGAAAACCTTTCGAGGAGAGTAACTGAAATTGCATAAACTGCAAAAATTCCACAATTCGCCCATTTGCGGAAATACAAACGCTCTACAATTTAAAAAGCTGTGAACCTTGTAATGAGTACATATGCTTAATGAAATGAATTTCTCTTGTAATAAAATATCAACTTTTTTATCTTCTTGTACGATTTACCTTCTATTTTTATTTGTATTAACTTCATACGTGTATGAGTCAATAAACGTGGCAATATAAGTTATGTGAGATGCGGACAGAGACAAGATGTGGTATATAAAATTTTGAAGACCCTACAAGGATTATATGTATCCTTTTCCTATACAAATGAGCCAAAAATTGTATTCATGGAATCCACGTCTTGTGATACAGTCAAGGACTTCCCTCTTAGACCACAACACCATGTCATCCTCAATCCATCACTCAAGACGAGATTCTTTTTTATTTAGGCCTACAATACTTAATTATATAATATATCTTTATCATCCCAAGACAAATATATATTTCACCATATTCCAAAAATCATGACCAAATCGTTGAGATTCACTATTCAATTCAATTGACGGTTTGGAAGAGGACCATTCACATTCTCAATTCAGTTCACAGTTGACAACTATGCTTTTGCCCAGGATTTGAGTACATCCAGTGCTGCTTTGTGATTTATTTATCTGCTATCTACTGGAGCTATCCCCCTTGTACTCCTCTACTAAAATTTTACTCAAATAGACCAAAAACTTCAAAACTCATTCAACATATCGATGCACATTCTAACTTTGGCACAAGAACAAAAAAAAGTAAGAAAAACATGCAAGAATGCTTAAATTATGCATTTTAATCGTAAAAAAACTGCACAAAGCTTCAACAAATATTTGATAACACACCAGGGGTTGTAGGAACCATCTTCTGAGACTCTTCCTGAGTATCTGCAGCAGGCTTTGCCTATCCAGTAAAGGGGAAAAAATGGAATCAAGGAATGAGTTATGAAGCCAAAGAGACATGCACATGCCACAAAATATGCACAACTCAGATGTGCATCTTACATTTCCATTGCCAGCAGAGACAAGATTGTTGTTCTCTTTAGTCAACCATGCACCAGATATGCCGAGACCTCCCACACTCTCCTGTACAGATTTCCGACTATCTTCTGAGACCTCTCTTGGCTCTTGATAATGAGGTGGTTTCCATGTATTTACATTTACAGATATATTCACTATCTTACGAGAATTGCTAGCTACTGGAGCAGGTTGGTCCTGATCTTTCCGCGGTTTTGGCATACTTTCAGCATTCTTTTCAGCAACACTGTACTGCACCATCAAGGAGTCCTGGCCCTCATTTCCACCAGATGTGCCAGTCTTACGAACATCCATAACTCTACGTCCCATAACATTGACATCGCCGTATCCTTCAATATCAGATGCTGAATCAGAAGCCATTCCAGTGTCAGTTTCCAACATTGTCATATCCCCCACATAGTCAGCAGTATACTCACTTCTTTGGAGATAAGTTGAGCGGGTCCCCTCCGAAACTTGGTTAAAATATCCATATTCCATATCTTCAGCTGCAGCATCTTCAAATTCTGGTAGTTCATCACGGATCTGTGGTACATGCATACCCTGACCAAGCCTATCAAACACATTTCCTGAAGATCTGTTTTTAGCAACGTCCTTGGCAGCATCTTCAACAGCTTTAATAGCAGTTGCCATGATGGCATTAGGTACTCTTGCAACAGACCTAATTCTACGAGGATGGCCATCAACTGATGGGTCTCCAGATGATGTAGAAACTACAGAACGTAGACGCTTTAGTGCAGGCTCTGATGTTGAACTGGATGGCCTTGAAGTGCCCACAGCATCCCGAACTGCAAATTGAAGCAGCCTTCGTGATGCACCACCAGCTGCTTCAGAAGCTACTCCCCGCTGCCACAAATGAAACAGCGTCTCAAGAAACAATGCTGAAGTGTCTTCTCTGTATTAACTACAAGGCATCGCCTTATTAGCAACGTCTTCTGCTCAAACTCCAGAATGAGGTAGTTGAACACCAAAGAAAATGTTCTTCTATATTAACAATTGGACGGCTTTTGCTAATTATCAAGCAGTCCATCACGATTGGCAAGCATTAACAATAAGTTGGTAGAGACAGATACAACATTTTATTCCACGATCACCAGAAGAGAGATTCTATTTACCTCCCACTCAAATGTCAATCAAATTTTTGTACATGTATTATGCCCTTTGCTTAGACAAGATTTTCACAACAGTAATAGCAGTCCAATGGCTCCAACCCACGAAAAACAAAACAGCCCTTCAAATTTACATGGACATGTGAAATTTCTGGCTCTTGTAGTAGCAGAATATGCCACTAGTCTATGTTTGGCAGCCTATGCTTCTGGAACTAGCATGATAGAGGTTTCAAGGCATATTCATCAACAAAAACACCGAGTCCAAACTAGTACCGTACTTTAATATTAAGATAATTGAAACCTTTGAAAAGGAACAGTAAAAATCAGTGTAATTAGGCTCACCATCATTGAAGCACAACATTCGTCATAAAATGATGCTTACCAACCCATGCTTGGGAACTGAGAAGTCTCGTGCATAGCTGTAAGAGGCGCGCATAGGAGCAAGGCACGACGAGGTGCATGATGCACGCCTCAAGAGGTGCGAGGCGAGGCGCCTTCAAAGAGGCACGAGTTTAATCCCCGCGGCTCAAAAAAGGCACGCCTCTTTCAAAATAGAGAAAATAGGGTTTTAAACCTAAATTTTACACTTCTCTCTATCTATCTATCTCTCCTCGATCAATTGACTTAATCAGACCAGGGTGCACCTCTCTTCTTGGATCACGCTTTATCGAGATCGCAGGTATCTCTCTTCTTCCTCATCCGCCTGACTTTGACCCTCTTGTCTATTGCTTTTTCCATCATATGGACTTCGGATCCTTTAGTCGGCTTCATATGTGTGTGTGCGTGTATAGATGTAGAAATGTGTACATGTATATATATACATGTATGTATAGATCGAATTACAATGTATATGCATGGATACAACATATAAATACAATATCGTTTGTATATAGATATAATATGTATTTATCGTATATTCGTATACATACATTATAGAAATATGTTCTCTCTGTCTTTTCTATATTGAATTATTGATATACAGTATGGATATAATACAACATATATTTGAATTATTGAATTATTGGTGCCTACTATTTTATGTATTAGTGCGTGCTATTTTTGTTATTTTCTTTCTTCAAGGTGCACTTTGCTTCAATAAGACTTGCGCCTCGCACCTAGAGCCAAGACATTTGCACCTCTCTCCTTAAATATACATCTCTCTCATGAAAATATACATGAGAGAGATGTACAAACAAAGAGGATGGCTACGAAAGGGAATAGTTGGGTTTCAACAAAACTAGCAAGCAATTATTGAGGGGATTAGGACCAGAGCTGTAGTGGTTCAAGTGTTATTGGTGGCGAGTTCAACGGATTGACAGGAGCAAAGGATAATTATGAAGTAGCTACAGAATGGCCAAACAACAATCATACGCTTTGGAAGAATAAACCAAAAACTACAAACATCAATAAGCATTTTTTTGTCCAAAACCCAATGTTTGTGGTAGTTCGATGGACTAGGGCGTTTTGGACCATTCAAAAGATCCAGCTCATGACACCAATGGTTATTCGAGTGTCATCATGAATCTAGAAGCTAGATCCATCGCATTTAAATACATGTTAGTTCATTGCATCTAATTGTTTTTTTATAGGTCCAATATATGAATTACACACATTTTTAGTTCAATGCATTGGTCGTTGGTAGGTTCAATGTAAGCATTTCAATCAAGGCTCGTCTCACTTGAACTCTTTGGAATTCAAAGTCTCTTTTGCATGTATTATAAATTGAGATAAAAATATTTAATTTTGGAAGTAGATTACAATAAATATTGCATTGCATAACAAGACTGCCTTCTTTATCAATTGGCATGCAGTTCTTGCTGAAATCGCCCAACTCTTGTGAAAGGGAGGCATCTCTATCTTTCCTCCCTCTCTCTTTTCTTTCTTCATTGCACACATATTCCAAGTTCAAATCCTATTTCCTAGACAAAAGTCACAAAACCACTATGATTCCTATTATAAGCAGACTAAAGGAAATGTCCTAAACCCATCCTACATCAGCTTGGTATCAAAGATCAATTCCGCATTCTTACAATGGTGACAGCTTGCAAAGTAAATTCCAATGTTGACGCTCTTTCCAAAGACCTTCAGACTACGTAGGCATGCACTGCCAAACTGACCAGTGATATTGCAACACGTTAAAAAGTAATAGTGCAACGTTGAAGATTGAAGTCGACATGTTACAAAGTAGTGTTCCTTCCTTATGGAGTACCGTATAGGAGATACAAGTGTCTGTAGAGAGATTGGCAGCTTTTATGATGGGCCAAAGACCTTTTAGTGAGGGCATTTCTCAGGAGTTTGGTGGTTCAAATGTCTAAGCGTCTTCCTCCCGACAACCCTAAAGAATTATTGGGTATCTACCTCCATCAGCGCCCAATCATCTATAGGAAGATCCTCTATTAGTTGATATTGACTAAGGTCCTAAACTAGAAGTTGGAGATATTTACGGCAACAACAATCGGAAAACATATGTTGATTGGCTACATAACCTCGACAGTTTCTTTATCAGGCATGACCAATGAGCGAAAACTCTCCTTTACCAAAGCTAAGTTTAAGGGAACATCTAGAGTTTGGTGGGCAAAATACCAACAAACATATAATGCTACTATTAGAACATGAAAAACAAAACGACTCGATACTTTCTACTAGTGAATTACAAGCAACATGTCCAGCTACAATTCACACAATTGGTGCAGGTATGTCTATTGAAGAGTACAAAGGTAAATTTTATGGCTTGGCTGTCATGTCCGAATTTCCTTGAAATAAAGATGTGATGATTTTGTTGTATCGAAAAGGGTTGAATACACAAATCTCGTGGGTTAGTAGTTAGTTGCCAATCGATTCTATACCATGGAAGATGCAGTTCACGTGGCCCACCAATTGAAAAACTAAAAAAGGCCAGTTATGTGAAAGCTTTTAACTCAAAAGTGACTCGAAGTAATAGGACTTTTATTGATAGAGATCTTAGTAAGGTGACTAATTAGCCACAAGGAAGCTCTTTTGTTCCATACAAGTTATCTCGTCCTAGTGCATTTCATGCTCATCTCAAACAAGTAGTACTACTAATCAAGGTGCTTCACTTGGGGTGGTTATTGTAATTTATCCTTTCAGGACTAGCAAGCCAATTGCCTCTGTTGACAAAGAAGGTCCAAAAGAGTTTGTGTCCGAAGAGCTAAGGATGGCATTTTGCTCCAATCCGACAGATATCCGAACCGTAACCAATTTTTTTCCCCCGAACCGTAACCGAAATTTTCTCCGTGGATGCGGTTATGGAGGAGGCAAGTCAATATCCGATCGGATACGGTTATTGTTAAATATTAGAAAATAACCGAATGGATATCCGAACCGAACCGAAATCAAACCGAACCAAACATTATATATATATATATATATATAAGATAAAAAAAACTAAAACTAAAACTCCTAATATATAATATAATATATACATAATATAAAATCTTAACAAACCAATTTTTCTTAAGGGCAGTAGTAGCATAAGCGGCTAAGCCGACTACCCGAGCCCGAGTACCCATTACCATTATTTTATGCCTTAAGTCTTTAACTCTTATCAGGTAAGTGGTAACCCTTATGTGCAGCAAAACCAGTAGAGCCGTACTCAGCACCAGCTTCATCGGCATCTCGATCTTGCACTGCCGCACCTCGATCTTGCGTCGCCGCACCTCGAATCTCAATTTTCCAAGTCGGTAAGCTCTCTCATCTCTCTCGATCTTGCTTTCTAAATGTCGTCGGTAATGCACACAAGTTTAGATCATTAGAAATCTCCATTTGTCTTTTCCTAATGCAAGTTCATTACAAAAGCTACATATTGTACATTTGTTTTGTATGTTGTATATTGTATGCGGATTGTATGCGGCCATTGTTTGTGGAGCAAGGGGTCTTGGGTGGGATTGCAAACAGAATATGATTAGGGGAGTTATATAGCCTATATTGGATGGGATTTATAAATAAAATAGTAATTTGTTTAATGGGTTTTTATGTTCCCTTTTCTTTAGAAAATGGTATACAATTTGTATTTGACTTGCGCTTGGTAGTTGGCACACACTCATGTATTTGAAAACTCATTTGAATATATAAGATCTCCATTATTACAAGGTTAAAAAATAATTAAATATAACCGTTGTCCATTGTTACTGCAGTTAAATTGGGTCTACAATGTCAGATTCGATAAGTCTGAGTGATAGTTTTGAACCTTCAATCTACAACAAGAGAGTGATGACCCCTCATCATCCCCACTTGAGAACAATTCAAATGAAAATGGAAATGGTGATGAATCTGGTTCTATCCCTATCACCAATGCCGCTGGAGGGAAATTAAGGAGTGAAGTGTGGAATCACTACAAGCGAGAAAAAGTCAATGGGGTGTTAAAGGCCATTTGCAAGTATTGTGGAGCAAAACTTGGGTGTGAGGCAAAGAACGGAACTTCAGCATTGCAAGAACATTATAAGCGGAAACACCTTAAGAAGGATAGAATGAGGCAACAAGTTCTAACAAGTAATTTCAACAAAGACCGTCCGCAACTATCCTTGTATGCTTTTGATCATGCTAGGTCAAGAAAAGAACTTGCAAGTGCCATAATCATGCATGAGTATCCTCTTTCAATTGTGGACCATATTGGATTTAAGAGGTATTCGTTGTCACTTCAACCTTTGTTTAAGGTGCCATGTAGAAACACAATAAAGAGTGATATAATCAAGATTTATGAATATGAGAGGGTGAAGACATTGAGTTTAGTGGCGAGCAATGCAAGTAGAGTCGCTATCACAACTGATATATGGACTTCAAGTAATCAAAAGAAGGGGTTCATGGCTGTCACTGCATATTTTATTGACGATTCTTGGAATTTGCAAAGCCACATTTTGAGGTATGTTATATCTAAGTTGTTAAAATCATTATTTTTGCAATGTAAAATCTTAATTTTTTTATTTCTAATTGAGTATCATTTTTGTATGTTAGGTTTATTTATGTGCCATGTCCACATACAAAAGAAGTTCTATGTGATTATTTGTTCAACTGTTTGATGGATTGGAATATTGATAGAAAGATTTCTTGTTTAACTGTTGACAATTACTTTACCAATGATGCTATGGTTGCACTTTTGGAGGATAAGTTTGATAGTGCATCACTTATGTTGGGTGGGGATTTATTTCATATGCGTTGTTGTGCGCACATTCTTAACTTGGTTGTTAAAGATGGATTGGAAGTTATAAGGGTGGGCATTGAAAAGGTCAGTTAAATGTGACTTGTACTAAAAAGTTAGGTCTTGATTGTGCCATTAGGTGAAATTCAACATACTTGATGCTTCGAACTGCATTAACTTATGAGGAAGTGTTTTGTCGCTTAGCCAAACGAGATGCCCAATACCAGTCATTGCCTACTAAAGAACAATGACAGTTTGCTAAAATTGTCTGTGAGAAGTCGCAAATTTTTTTCAAGGTCACAAAGTTGTTTTCTGGGACCAAGTATCCCACTACTAATCATTGTTTTCCAAATATATGTGAGATAAGACTTTGTTTGAGACGTTGGCTCATTTGTGACAATGAAGTGATCAGAACAATGGCCAAAAAAATGATAGACAAATTTGATAAGTATTGGGCCGTGACACTTAGTGTTATTGGAGTTGCTGCAGTATTGGACCCTAGGTATAAGATGGAGGTGTTGGAGTTCTACTTTGACAAATTATATGAAACTGAGGCTTTGAGAGAAATTGAGAAAGTTCGTGAACTTTGTTATAAGTTGCTCAAGAAGTATGTTCAACGTCAGTGGGTAGTGGTGATTCTTCTTCCCAGTCAAGTTTGAAGGATTCCGAGACATTGTCAAAATATGATGCTCATATTCGTAGGAAGAGAAGTAAGACTATCGACTTTGGAAGAGCAGAGTTGGACCATTATTTATCGGAGGATGTTTTGCCAAGGACTCCGGGATTTGATGTATTATGTTGGTGGAAAGCAAATGGACCCAAATATCCTATTTTACAATCAATGGCCAGGGTAAGGTTAGCTATTCCCATATCCACGGTTGCTTCTAAGTCGGCATTTAGTTCAAGTGGTAGATTGGTGAGTCCACATCATAGTAGACTTCATCCTAATACGGTAGAAGCCTTGATGTGTGCTCAAAGTTGGTTGTGGGCTACAGAAATGGGAGGTAATTAACATAATATGTTTAATTTTTCTACTTTGGTAAGATTGAATCCACATCTACATTGTGAGTTTATTACTTTTATTTTCGTAGGTGAATCGTCGTTGGGGTATGCCACTATATATGAGGACATAGATTCAGATGATTCGTGCTTGACTCGCAAGGTAATTGGCAATTTGGCATTTGTTTTATTTTTCTTGCAACTTTAATATATAATATTACTAATGCTAATACAGTTTTTTATTCCTTTAGTTCAATTGCATAGGTATGAATTACGCAAATGGAAGATCTATGTCAAATTAGAAATGAAGATGACTTCTCTCACATCTTTTTCTTATTTTTATGATTTCACTTTGAGATTATATTCTATTGTTAAACTGATTTTTATTTCGTTGCATTGTTGGTTTAGTTAGTAATATTTGAATCGTTGTTGGTTTACTTACAATTCCCGAATTTCTTTTAATGGTTATGTAATATGTGATGTGTTATTTATAATTTTATTTCCGATGGATATCGGAGCGGATACGGTTATCAGCTAGCATTCGGATATCGGATATGGATATCCTGATATCCGCTCCATTGCCACTCCTACGGAGAGCCACCACTTGACGAAGAGATTTGTCATTCCTCTTTGTGCTAACTTGAAAATAACTTTCAATTATCTAGATGAACTTGTGGCATTATTCGTCCTCTTATGCTGACCAATAAGCAAGTTCTCAAAAGTGAGGAACTTCTTTCTCAAAGGAGAAAAATTTTCCAAACAAGTGTTAGCTGTGGCAGTCAAGTATGTTCATTGGTCATTAATACCAAAAGGTACATTAATGTTGTGTGCAAGCAATCAAAAAAATAGGTTTAAAGGCTAAACCATATCATGTAGCTTGGATTACTAATACAAAGTTGAAGATTGACAAAAAAAATGTCCTATTACCTTTACCATACGGAGTCTTAAAGAGACCGTACTATGATGTTTTACACTCAAATAGAGTCACATTTGATCCAAACATTGTTGTGGGATCGTGAAGCACAACATGTGAGAGGTGCCAACACTTGCTCCTTGATTGATGGCAACAAATATACTCATACTTGAGCTACAAGTGCACAAACATTGAACGGCCTTTACTAATTCAATGGGTTTTCCATACGATGGTGTTTTACGAGTGGCACCTAACTTGCCAAAGTCAAGTTTTTTCCAGAGAGGGGAATTGACGAAGTAACTATGGAATGGATAGACAATTGTCATAGGCTTTGGAAGCCTAAACTGAAAACTAAAAACATCAAGAAGCTTTTTTGGTGTTTTGGGCAATTCAAAAGATCTAGTTCATGAACCAATGGTTATTCAAAGGTCATTGCGAATCTCGAAGTTAGATTCAATGCATTCAGATACATTAAACACATGTTTGTTCATTCCATCTAATTATTAATAAATCTGATCTATGGATTAAACACATTTTTAGTTCATTGCATTTAGTTGTTGGTAGGTTCAATGTAAGTATTTTTTCAAAGTATGCATTCCAATCTAGGTTAATTTCACTTAAGAGTACTAGGAATTCAAATAGTCTTTTGCGTGGATTATAAATTGAGATGTAATCTTTCATTTTGAAAGTAAGTTGACTTAAATACTAAGTTGGGTAACAAGATTGTAGTGTCTATGAATTGGGGTGCGGTCCTTGTTGAAATCGCTTAACTTCTGCGTGAGTGAGCATCCGTCTCTCTCTCTCTCTCCTCTCCTCTTTCTTCTATGCACACATACTCCAAGTGCAGTTCTTGTTTCCTAAACAAAACATCACGATTCCTATTGTAAGCTATGATAATTGAAGTGTCCTAAAACCCGCCCTACATGAGATAATCCGGGTATTGAAGTGCTTTTCATTTGATTTTAATTTCAATGAATTATAACTCTCAAGAAGATACACCAAATCTTCGGTACGGTTGAGCACTGATCGGTACTCCTCTTTGATGTTAAGGACGGCTGCCAAGTGAAGATCAATTGGAGGAAGTGATTAAGTTGCTGGCAATGGACAAAAGACAGGAGGAATGGGTGATGATAATACAATTATCAACGAAATAAAACTAGAGAGAGAACAAAAATGAGTCAAGAAAGGAAAGTGGCTTTGAAATGAGGCACTCAGCAGTTAAATATGATGGACAAAAGGGAAGAAGGATTATAAGGGGCAGTGCATTGAGAAGGATAAGCCAGGTATTTGGCTTTGAAAAGTAAAGTGAAGAGAAGATGATGTCTTTCAAAGAGTTGAAGAAGACTCCTGATGCGGGAGGGACTTGATCAATGCAGTATTGCACAACATTTATACTTATCATCGAAGATTAAGCGGAAGCCCAAGGATAAGCATCCAGACTTTAAATCTGTTCAGGTAATTGTTATCGCTGTTGATGGTAAATGGAAATTGTTGTCCAAACATTGGAAAATCTCCTTCTATCAATAGGCTACGTGTTGAAGCATTTTAGTTGGACTAGAATGATTATTTTGGCTTGTCTTTCGTGTGTTTGAGTACGTACCTTTTCTCTTTCTTTATTTCTAATTCTAATTTGATTGCACACGTTCTCATAAAGAACATGGGAAGAAGAAAAATGGAGATGAAAAAATTAAACGGACATGTTACCAACTTACAAGTCATTATATAAGGGGTTGTCCACGAATCTTCTTCTAGGCCAATTAAGTAAATGGGTGTTTCATGAAGGCATTATCAGGTCAAGAATATTCTAGTTGGCCAAAGTTTCTCAGCCTCCTATCATGAGATTATAGCAGTTGGACTAGGAAAGTCTAGCAGCCTACAAAATTATATACGGAGAGAACGCTATTACGAGTCAGTGTTGAGTCTCTGCTTTTTTCCACTTTCATTCTTTTCTTTTATTTGATCGTGCCAGTTCTTATGAAGAGCATAGAAAGAAGAAAAATCGAGAGGAAGAAATTAAATGGAGCAGGTTTAGGGCATCATGGAGCAGCTATGGAATTTCACTCTTGATGCATCAAGTTCTGTTATTGGGTCTTTTATGAAGTCTTTATCAGGTCGAGAATACTCTAGTTGCCCACAATTTCCCAATTCCAAATTTTGAGATGATACCACCTGGACTAGGAAAAGACTAGCAGCCTACAAAAGTAAGAGAGAGATTCCGAGAACTTGATATGTTATTGTCTGCTCCTTGCGAGAGTGAAACACCTCTTCTTTCTCTTCTCCTCCTCCACTACACAAGCAACAGAACTAAGTTAACTACTCTGAAGTTACGGCCCACAACCCTTGAATACTTTGTCCCAAAACCTAACCAATCATGCCCACATCAACCTGAATTTCTTCTCCTGTTTAAACCCTTAAACTGCATGATCTTGAAAACTATCAAGAAGCCACTTTCAAAACCAAATCATCAAAATAGGTCTTCAAACCCAAATAACCTTCTTTTCCACTCAGAACACCCCAGTTATTCCATACCCAAAACACACCACAAATCCTATTATGGCCAGCGCCAAACCATGCTGCGTATCCTCAAGTTGTCCAACGCCATGTTCTCCATTCCATAATACAATGTTAGTTGGTTGCTGACAAAAAGGAGTTTACACAACTACTTCTATTGGTTCCACTCGAACTAGAACCTTACATACAGTGACGATTTTCGCATGGTTGTTATCCACAAGGTACACGAAACAACAATGCACATTGTATCAAACATGCACACAGATCCAAAATTATACAATAAATAGGCCCGGTAAAAAATTTAGAAAACTAAAAATTATCCACCTAGCTGTCTATGGTCCAAAAAAACTCTGAAGCAACCAACTAGGTTCCACTCATTGCAGCCGGTATAAATAAAAAATACAAGACAGTTTCGTCTCTAAATGATAGTCCACGTGTTCTTTTTCATCTGTCTCAAAAATATTAGTCACGAGCTTTTCACTTTTAAGTATTCAACAGTAAAGACAAAAGTGACTAGTACAATATCATATAAAAATGTAAATATATTCAACACCACTTCCGAAATTTTAAGAGTTTTCAAACCAACACTTTTGGAACAGGGCTGAGGTGGAGCTAGGAAACTTAGTGGGGGCAAAATATATGCTTGAATTTCATGTAATATGTGTACCTAAGTGTTGTTTGTTCATATTGGGTACATCATTTATTCTTTGTACACAAATAATTGTTGAAGACTTTTTATGCAAGCAAAATAATATGATGTTTTAAGTCTCATCTCCATTAATTTTTATCGCAGTCACAATCCATACATAAAGTGGAAGAGAGTCAGAGACTTTGAACTTTGAATTTCATTAGCCCTTTGTTTATCAACAACAAAGTGTCTAAAAGGTTGCCAAACCAAACCACACCAAGTCTTGTGTCGCGATCAATTAGAGTTGGCTACATGAATCTTTTCAAAAAACAAGCAGCAGGAATTGTTCTAGGAAAAGAGAGGGAAAAAAAAGATGTTATGTTACTTTAGGGACTATATGTGGTACTTCTAGAGGCTGCAACTGGGAACATTAGTTACAATATAGGCAAAACTATCATCTCAACAATATAGGTTGAAGCCTGGGGCAGCTTCCCCCACTAGTCTCGATGTGGCTTCACCACTGAACAGGTGGACCAGGTAGTACAGAATTTGCTTCTGGAGAGTTAAGGAAATATATAACTATCGATAAGCTAAAAACCTAAAAGACCAAAAAAACAATCTACACATCTGTAATCTACATATGGGCCCCTCAATAACCCGCTATAAGTTGAGGTTGCAAATGACATGGCGATCCTAGTAGAAATTACCCACAATTTCTTTTTCCCTAATTAACTCCCTTTCCAGGGCTCATTTTCAAAACAATAGTCCGAAGGCCAAAGCCTAAAACATACGGAGAAAAAATATACAAGACTGAACAAAACAATAGTAATGCTGGCAGAAGACACGTCTGACCCTTTCTGGTTCAAATAAAGAAGCAACTAGTTGGGGAAAAAAATTCCAAACCTTGGCTTGTTGTTGTTCATCGGGTCGACCTCTCTTTTCCTGACCTAAGGGCTGCGGAGAAGGAGACCGCTTTGTGTGACTGATTTTGCGATGAATTCTCTCATCTATGCCGGCATTGTCCGTGACAGAGCTTCGAAAAGGGGGAGGTTCGTCTGCATCCCTTACAAGACTTTTCCACTCCCTGTTGTGCCGGCTTCTAGATAATTTACTAGACTTTCCTCGTGCAGAATCAGCATCCAACTGGCGACCATCATTTCTTTGGCTCTGATCCCCAGTTTTGGTTTTTGTTTCGGCAGCTTCATCGGGATGGGACTGCTGAGGTTGCACATACAGATGAAGATTTGATCTTAGATGATCCCAAAGCCTGCAAAAAACAACAGTATCAGCAATGAGAATCACTATAGATTTATATATTTAACCAACAACATCAATCAATTAAACACAGAACAATTACCAAGATACAAAAGAATCACTATCATCATCACCCAAAAAGACATTCAACTCATTCCTTGCTTCTTCTTTGCGCCTCCCATTTTTTAGCAATACAATCACATACTCCTGCACGTGCATGTGAAGAAATAAGTCAAAATTGCACAGCTAAATGCTGACTTATTTTGATCTAAAACGAAAAGAATCCCATATCTCCAAAATAGCTAGTTCCTGGTGAAGAATGAAAAACCATCACATCTGATCTAAAAGAACCACACGCCCCACGAAATGTGCATGCAATGGAGAATCTCTCCCATTATGATTATACCAAAGGAAAGAAAAAGGAACAACATAAAAATATGCAAAAACGACTGATACAATAACTATACAACATTTTGTTGGATTAAACCTAAAACCTATAAACTTTAAAACAGTGAATACTCTCTATGGTACAAAGAACATTTTAATTCATTTTTTAAATTCCACTATGAAACACGTGATTCTAAAGATGAAAATTAGGGGAATTTAATTAGGAATTTCTTGCAGATTATGCAGGTGCGAAAGGAAATCAAATATTGAGTTAAACAAAAGAATTGCTAGCCAACAAAATTCCCAATTTTTAGCTTTCAATGAGCCTCCAAAAACACACAGGTAGAATCAGATCATCGCCCAAAATAAAAGAAGCAGAGTTAAGTCTATAAGTAAGCTAGGTCGATGTCAAAGAAATTGGAAGCAAACACTTTTGGATTCTCCTAGATACGAGTTTGAGGCTCTTTCCATTGCTCAGCTGCTTGGGATCTTTGGACCTCGGTTCTTTCTGGGTTCGGGATGCAATGGGTGGGCCCAAGTGATTGATCTTCTTCACAATTGGAAGGATGGGAGTTGGCACAAATAGGAGGAAGATTAGAGAAATAAATCTTTCATGCTTGATGTGGCTAATGTGGCATGAAAGAAACTAGCACCGCTTACATGGCAGTGAAAGTCCTTTGTATACCTTACTGGGGATTCTAGAGAAGGTATCTCTTCGTCAGAACTTATCACGCTGTGGCCTTCGCTTTCTGTACACAAGCGGCATTCCCTGTCTCCCTTGATTTTAATAAACATTTGTTATAAAAACAAAAATGATTGAGGCTCCTTGCACATGCTCACATCAAAAAAAAATTACATTGACAGGCGTGCCAAATTAGAATAAAATATCCTGGACACTTTCAGGGCACTTGACCAACACAACCCTAAGAGTAGAAACTGACACTTTGGAAGTTAGATCAAGAGGGACAAAGAGTATAACTGCACACGATTGACTAATTTAATTAGGAGGCAAAAATCCAATGACAATTGGTGGTGCCTTTGTAGGCAAAAATAAGTCTTTCTTTTGCTAATTCATGATCATGTAACTAGGAATTTGCAATGAGTGTTTCGAGTGTTGTTTGGGGTGGATGGACGCCGCATAGAGATATAGCGGAACTAGGGCGAGGATGGAGTGGAAAGCATGCAGTTGGTTCCTTTATGACTGGTGGCTCTTATCAAACCAGATGTTCTGCATTTAAAGAAGCATGGCAGGGCCAAAGTTCATATTTGCTCTAATGATAAGAAGATTCTACCTTCTTTGTAGGCCATAAAGTCACCGGGCAATGCAACTTCTCAATGGTTGAGCAAATTTTTCAAAAGACAAAATACTGCAATCTACGAAAAATAGATCATTATGGATTGAGGGGAGGGGAGGGGAGAGAAATTATTAACTAAAAGGGAAAGAGAAAGAAAGGGAAGGTTGGTAAGTTTTTATTTGTTTGTTTTATGAATAAGAAAGAAAAGTTCCCTTCCTTTTGTTTGGTTATGAAGAATTAATAAAGAGAAGTGAACTGATCATATGTTCACTATTTTAACCTTTGAAATTGTGGAGAAAAATTATTTGTTGCAAGATCATAGTTGGTATTAAAAATATTAATAATAAAATCACATCACTTCCCCTCCATTTCCTCCCACTTCTGGAGATGAAGAGATGTGTTAAAAATGATTGTACGCTTCTTGCCTCCATTCCCCTCCACACTCCCCCTTTTCCTCCTTAAATGTAATCCAAACAAGAAAATCACCTTCAAATCCCTCACTCTCCCTCCAATTCCCTCAATCCAAACAATTACAACAAGAAACGAGTAGCAGATTTGTATTTTTACCGTCCTTTTCCCCTCCACACTCCCCCTTTTCCTCCTAAAATGTAATCCAAACAAGAAAATCACCTTCAAATGCCTCACTCTCCCTCCAATTCCCTCAATCCAAACATTACAACAAGAAGCGAAGAGCATATTTGTACTTTTACTGTCAAGGGTCTTAATCTCCATTCATTATGTAATCTTTTTCTCTGTGTTTTGGTTGGAAGGGGATACTATCCAAATGCACAGAATCTTCAATATAAACACTTACAATGTTCACTAGGCGTAAGTATACACCCCCTATTATACTCAAGAATCGTAATCTCACAGGGATACTTACGAAGGCAGAGCTCAATCCTCAAACAGTGTCATATGACCTACAAACTTCAGTGATAAAAGACAATAACGTAACCAGGAAAGACTTATATATTCACTCCAATAATGCATGAATGAGAAATGACTCCTATTTACATTACATCTCAACCTTACAAAAATTTCAATTAAATGCACAGACCGGTAAACCCTAGAACCATACCACAAGAGTGTCGTCGGTGTAATCCCCCATTAACTCCTTCAGTTTCTCATTCACTCTCTCTCGCAGCATGGCCACTCCATCGCCCGTGAAGTTAGCCCTAAATGTCCGGCCATCAACTTGATTCGCACCTTCCATTTTCAGTAATACTCTCCAAAACGATCACAAAACCCTAGGAAGCTTTTTCCACAGATGATTGTTGCACCCTTCTAAACGCAATCTACCACTGGATAAGTGCAGGTCGGCCTTCGCGAAAGCAATTCGCTCGGGTAAAAAAACGAAAAAACTAGATGGCCTGTCGATACATTTACAAGCATATGAATAGCTAAATACAATAGCACGAGTGAAGTGTTTTGGAGGGCGATCTGCCGCTAAACGAAGGCGGTGATACGTACAAAGATCTATGCTTAGAAGTTTTCTCGGGAAAGTGAGCGAAAACAAATTGAGGGTTCGGTTTCATTGCAGAAGGGAAATCCCAAACGCCCTACTACGAACCCTATGTCCGTCTCTATATATGCATACAATAATTTACCGTAAATAATAACCAAATTTATTTAAAAAAACTATAAAAAAAACACAGAAAGCCTCCAAAATTATAATGGTTTTTTTAATCAAGCTATCCCTCAAACGAAAACAAATCATCAAACTACTACAATTCGAAAAAGAATTATGGAAATACTAATGCTTCTTCTGCCAACTTTGTGCCTTGACACTTTCTACAATGGACTAACGTTACAATGGCACATGGTGGCACTTTACAAGTGTGCCTGTGCAATAAGCAAGGCATGAGGATAACATGTCTTAACAAAGTGATTTGATAATGCCAATTTAGTGGTGGCATCGGTCTCTTAAGCAAGTGGTAGTTGGGCAGGTGAAGCTCCAAAAAAAATGGACATGAAAGCTAAAATGGCAACAGATGTATGAGACAATAGATTCGTTCAAATAGTGAGGTAAAACATGTGGGCTTGTGGCATTTTGTGTTGAATTAGCTTCCTATAAATCTCATGGGCGGATTAGTTGAGCTTTGACAAATGTCCTTGACAAATAGGTAGGCTTCCAATAGTTATAGCAGGCAGTTATCCAATGGATGGTGTGCTAACCGGTTTTGCTTGGTGCAGCACAAATCTTAGGGTAGTTGGGGGTGTCAACTACAGATCATGGTGATCGCGGGACATGTTCATGACCCATGTGTAGGCAGCCACATTTTTCTAATTGTAGCATATATATAGGCATGGCTATGGTATTTTATGGCAAAGAGAGGGGGGTATTTTGTCCGTAAACTTTGGTTTCCTTTGTATTCTTGGTGAGCTATAAAATGTTTGGAAGAGTTTCCTATAAACATTGTGGTCTTAGATTGTCTATCTTTCTCTCTTTCGTGAGTTGGTTGATTAAATCCTCAGTGGAGTTTAGTGTCACCACATGCCAAACCTTGGTAGCGAAAACTGACCCTGTGACACCTAACTACGCATCTGACTTATGCAATGTAATCATAGATTATGCATTATAGTTACGTGTTATGTGGTACACATCCATTTTATGTGTTTTAGGGTTGTATATAATTCCATCGTATTGTGTGGAAATGACAACACAAACAGGGGCCATCCGAGCGACGGTTAGTCTATCACAAAAGAATGAAAAGGGGAGAGTTTTTTCGGACAAGCAACCGAGAGATTGGTACTTGCGAAGGCGACCCTAGCTCACTAGCAGTCCCAGTTATTTAGGTAGACTCTAGGGGATGGCACGCGAGGCTTTATGTCCGACCTATTATTGACCACCCCTCGACCGCCTTAGGTCATTGTAGAGCTTGCCAATCTGTTACATGAGTGGTTACTAGGGGATCACCCAACCACTAACATTGTGATAATTTGTAGAGGATAGATCAGATACGATGACAAGCATTGATCCACATAACAACCATAGGTATCGTTCATGTTTGGACTACAGCTTAATATAAACAAGTTTTTGTTGAGTTGAAAGTCCACTACAATGCCACACAAGGCGTTTACTTTATGTTGGACATAAATAAGATTTCATATGGGGGGAGAGTTAAGGGTGTGCTGGAATGGCCCAATATTTTTGTCCATCACAACAAGCTTGAGCAGAGTGCATAAATTTCTTTGTGAAGGTCCCAATAATGCAGTCAATGCAAATGATATATGGTAAAATAAAAAATCGTTCACACGGCGACGTTGCCAGAGACTTCATGTCAAGATTTAGGTGATGAACCGACAAGTCCTGCATTCGGCCTTGATTGTAGATGCTATGAGAAATGACGAGAGAAATGGTTCCCACCCATGAGTTTTTACTAGAACCATTAAAAGTGACCCACAATATGGGTCCGACCCCAAAGGTTTTACTTTTTTTAGTAGTCATGGTGTTGTCGATGTATTTTATTTTTGTATTTCCTTGCTATAATTTCGGTCCATACTTTTATTTGTTTACAAATTATGGTTCATCATGTTTTTTTTTTTTTTGCGAGTTATGTAAGATGTTTAGATGGTTGCAATTATGTCGTTCTGACCCAGTTTGTATTATTGTTTATTAGTAAATGGAAACATTGTCAGAGACTTCATGTCGAGATTTAGGTGATGAGCCGACAAGTCATGCACCAAAGTTTGATCATGGATGTTATGATAAATTATGAGATAAAGGTTCTAACCCACAAGTTTTAATTAGAACCATTAGAGGGACCCACAATAGGGTCCGACCCAGAAGTTTCTGATTTTTTCGTGTAGTCATAGTGCTACTAATGTATTTTGTTTTTGTGTATTTTTGTTATAACTTAGGTCCGTCCCTTTAATTGTCTACAAATTATGGTTCATAAGTATTTGTTCTGACAAGTTTTATGAGTTGTTTTGATGGTTACAATTATGTAATTCTAACCAAATTCGTATTCTTGTTTACTAGTGCATAGTTTATCGTGCTACATTTTCCTCGTTCGAAATGGTGTTTTTTTTGTTGCTTTGTTAACGCAAACCCAGTATGGCGTTGTGAATCCAAAAGTTAAGTACGCATTGCATGAGTGCATCCTCTTGTACACTCGTAACATGCTACAATCAAATGTCAATGTCTCAGACATTTGATGCGGATAGGAAGCCAGTGAGTCAGAGGTTTGGACTTTTATCAATAGCTATGCTTATGCATGCATAACCAAACTGCATATTGTGTACAACTGTCGTCTATAAGATGCACACTTAATTGGTGTTTTTTAAATATATTTTCTTTTGCAATGGAGTGTATGGGTGAAGATGACAGTCCAATATGCCAATGAATATTGCTCTTCTATAGGGATCCATACTGGCTAGAGAAGCAGCCTAGAATAAAGGATTACCGTGCTAGACTTTGGCATGAATGGGCATTCAAGAATGAGGAGCAAGAGGACCTTTTACAACAACTCGTGCTACCTCAATACTCTAGTCCCACGGTGCATGGCAAAGGGTATGGACCCTAACAACAAGGTGGCCTTAAAAGAGCGATGAAATTAACAAGGAGAGAGAATAATAAAATGCATTTGCGTCAGTGTCCCTGTTATATAGCTCAACTAGCTGAAAAGGTTACAGCTTCAACAAGTCAAGTTTGATGGAGCTTGAGCATAGGGCGGTCCTGAAAAATAGGAAGTATGAGTTGAACTACGAGATGTCAAACGAGGAAGTGTAGCTACTTTTGTTATGTCTTATTGTAGTCTATTATGTTGTTATAACCTATTATGGTTACGATGTTGGTTAATGAATAATTAAATCAAACTCACGAACTGAAGATACAAAAGCCAAACAAGTAATAAACTGAGTTACATTTGGTCTACTATGACTAGAGCCAAATGGAAAGCATTTGATATTGAGCTAATCTCCGTTCGAGATACCAACATTGGACTGTAGCTCTGCCTCCTGGCTCCATGAAAGATACCTTCGAGAATCTTCCAACCACCATTTTTGTGGCACATGCAGATGCCTCCCCACATAGCTGTAGACGTTGTATGTGCGTAGACATCCGATTGCATTCTTCACGCATTCGAGTTAGGGCTCGCACTAACATCTATAGTATGTGAGTGGGCATGTTCAGTACCAGTTGTCATGGAATCCTTGCATTCACTACGTGCAATCCTCTTGAAAACCGTATCATCTAATAAGCCCAGTCGTCATGCGTAGTGCTACTACACAAGGTGACCACCGTAGTCTTGGGCCTAATGAATACGTGAACTAGTTTCTTTCGTCAACCTAGGGCCGACCCATTGCACGATATATGTCCTATACCGTATATGTTTGCATTTGTGTACTAGAACTGCTTAATTGTAATGGTGTTAGCTGACATTATATAGGAAATTTTGGTACCACTAGTACGCATTTAAGTAAACCAGATTGACAAAGCATCATCGTTGTACCAGTATGCATTGAAGTAGTGTGCCCCAATATTCAGATTAGTCGTACTAGTACGCATTTAAGTAGTACACAATTCAGCGCATAGATTGGACACATCATATTGACGTCGTAGGACCCATTTATGCAGAAGTATCGGCAATCGGTTTACAATAACGTGATGTACTTTTTTATAGGCAATAAATGAAATTCATAAAAACCAAGTAATGTAGTTCATTGTACAAAAGCTAGATACATTCCATGTCATGCCACACATTACACAATCCCCCTCC
>JABCMJ010014108.1:0-20774 GCA_014822125.1 Arbutus unedo | reverse complement strand
TCTCCGTCACTAAATCTGAGTCCTTCCCGTCCTTTAATCCCTAATTAGAGATGAATTATACTTTCTGACTATTAGATTCTAACTAGACAAGTCTTATCTGGACTCTCTCTAGGTCAAACCTTATTTATATTGTTAGAGTTTAATCTAAGTGTTAACTTCTCATTATAGTTGAATTGGTTTAGAATTTTTCATCCTTATCCGTCTAGGTCTTATTCCAAACTATTCACTTATGGAGCTTATCTTTTTATTGTTAGAATCCGAACAAAATTCTTTAACCACTTTTTTCAGGTAAGCACACATATTTCTCTAATCAGCAACATGTTCATGCATAAAAACACTAGGTTATTGAGCTGACTTCTTGCTTATTTATTAAAAAGTACAAATTAAATTAATTAAATTTTACTTCCTTCAATACCATAGCAGCAAGATTCTAGTATACTGCCACTTCCTACACAACGTGACTGTCAAGAAAGGAATAAACTAAATCAAAACTATCCTTACTTTGGAGAAACTCCATAATTTATCAAGAAATTTCCTTACCAGTTCAATTCTAATGAACCAAGATTATCATTTTGTTCCCGTACACAATCATTATCTAGTCTTCCAATGCTTACGCCTATACCGTTTCTCTAAGTCTCGTATGTTCGTTTGGTTTGTCATTAACATATGGGTTAGAGTAATCTAAAGAAAAATCGGCTTTCGGTTGATTGTGTTATGAGCGGAATTTTACTCTTATATTTTAATATATATTTCATGCTTGAGTTTTCAAGATGTGTTACACCTAATTTTTTTTTTTTTTTTATTCTGACCCTCTAAGTAGACCAGCTAATTAGTCCATCTAGCAAACATAAGAACCATCCCCACTAACCTATTTACTTAACCTCCCTTTTCTTGCCAAACCCCTTGAATTTTTCCCAACGAGGTAAGAGCAAGCTATCCCACAGACTAGACTAGACCCTACCCTACCCTAAGGGCTTGTGGTGATTAATAGTAATTGCTTCCTAATTTCTTAATTTTGAACCTATAGCCTATTTTGTGGAGGTTGGTATAAAGAAGAGATCCTGTATTGAGCATGATGCATTCCTATTTTCTTATTTTTTTCAAATCGGCAAATTCATCATTGTACCATATCAGTTCAAGTGAGGTATTAAGAGCTAAAAGTTTTTCTTTTGATAACTTTAGATTATCCGAACCAGTTCACACACTAATCAGTGTTTGCATAGGAAAATGAAGCCTGCAATAACCCAGATGGTAAGGCATAGTGATGGAGTACTACCCTTTATCCAATTTGGGTTTTCAAACCCTGCAAATTTCAGGGAGTCCCTAGAGAGAGAGAAAGAGAGAGAGCTTATGAAACTCACATTGGGTGCAATCCTTCGATGACTAGGATCTTAGGAGGCTTGATGAGCTCAGGAGGATCCAAAAGACCACTAACATGATTATAAATAGGCTTATCAACAGCAATTCCACTCTTGAGGGCCTTAACTTGTTCATACATTAGATCAAAATTATTTGCTCTTGGATCAAGTGCAGTAACTCCCTTCTCTTTCCTCCCTGTTCTATCAAGTGAATGATAATCATCCAAACAAATCACAGTGGTCATATCACTTATAAGTGTGTTTGAGTCTGGATTTCCCCCCTTAGGTGGCTCAGCTGCCCCTCCAAAAACACTGGTCAATCTCCTCATAAAAGTGCTCTTTCCACACCCCGAGTCTGCTGCCAATCCAATCACCACTGTCTTATCATCAGCTGAGCACGTTATGGTAGCTCTTTTGCTAGTATTCTTGCTAGTGGAGTACAAAACTGTGTTTTTTTGGTGAAATCCCAAGTGGGTTTTTGTGGGTTGTGAGATTGAGCAGGCGGAGTAAAGGGATTTAATAGTGGAGGCATGGCAGATTTCCATTTTCTCTCTCCACCCAGAAAGGATTTTGAGGAAATTTGGAGAGAGGGGGTGTGGGGAAATTTTCAGATGGTTTCGGGAGGTTCCATGAAAAGGGGATTTTGATTCTTTTCCTATGGTTTTGCTCAGGAAATGGTTACAGATACAGATGGCAGTTTTGAAGGATAGCAGAACAGTTTGATCATTTGATGAGGGGAGGGGAGGCTGCTGATGTGTCAATATGGGTTCCTGTCACTACCCCTTGTTTTGGACAAGTTGTAGGTAAGTTTAAGGAGGGTGGGGTAGGGACATGGCAGGGTGTATTTCAGTGGGCTGGGGGTACAATTGTCACACCAATATCTTTAAAAATATTCTACTCGAATGATGAGATTTCTTCTTGATGAGGTGATGTTATTTGGATAAACAGGTATGGAGAAAGCTTTGTGGTTATTTCTCTTATTATTATTATTTTTTTTTTGGGCAGTTTTGGATATTTGACATGCCACGTGGGAGCACTAGATTGGCTGATTGAAGATGAGGGAGGAAGGGTGTGGGATGAAGAAGGTATGGCCCTTGTGTCATCAAAATTCGACCTTGGCCAATATTTTGAGCTTGTATACATTTTTGTGTGGTACTATTACAGTTTAATTAGGAGTTCATCAATGGATGACAACCTTTGAAGCTGCTAATGGATTAATTTCTTAGGGGTATGAAATTCTAAAAAAATTCTTTCAGTGATGAATTCAATAATATGATTTTCAAATAGTAAAACCATACTACAACGATGTTTATAATGAGCATCTATTTAAGTCAATTATTTTCAAGATTTGAAATGAACGGGTCATAAAATTTATCTAGTCATTTGTTATTTTAAGTAGGGACTAGGGTTCAAATCTTATCAAAGTATTATTGTATCTCTTGAGGATTCATTTGCTGTTGTTTTCTATTTTTTGTTTCTTATCTATAAAAACTAATTAATTAATTAATTTTTATTTTAAAAAAATAAAAAATATGTGTTGGATATTATAGTTCTATAAACAATGCAAACCAAAAAGACATAAACCATGTTTGGTATCATTTTATTTTTCTTATCTTATTATCAAAATAAAACATTTATAACAAATCATATGTTAGAGAGAGAGAGAGAGAGAGAGAGAGAGAGAGAGAACCATGGCTATGGAAGGTGATTTAGAGAAAAAGAGGGAAGAGAGAGAATGTGGAAGAGTCAAGACTATAGTAACTAATTGAGAGAGAGGAACAGAGAAACTATGACTATGTTGAGTTGTCGGATCTTAATTTTGAAATAAGTGAAAATATCATTTTATTGTTTTGACATTTTCAAAAAACATTATAAACATTTTACAACAAACAATAAACAGAAAAATATTTACCAAACATTTTTTAAGATGTTCACAAAAAAAATCAAAAACAAAAATATAAAAGCGAAAACAAAAATGCTAAAGTAAACTGCAAAAGTAGGATATAGTAATGCTATAGTAGCATTACTCTTCTTCTTTTTTTTATTTCTCGGTGCATCACAAAGTGTTTTGAGGTTTTTTAAAGAGGATATAGATTTTTTTGGAAACAAAAAAAGAATCTCTGGCCTGGCTACACCTTCTAGTTGTAAGCAAAAAATTGAGAGCATTAGATTACAATGTACAGCCCGCCAAAATGAGAGACGTATCGTGTCGTCCATTCCAAAACCTGTGAATGGAAACCTAGTTATTGTCTCTAAATTGCGAAAGCATGATTGTAGTTTGTTTCAAATACAACCATACGTTTAAACCCTCTTTCTTTTATGTGCTTCCCCAACACTATTTCTTCCAAGTCCAATTTTGTTTATCTTCACTAAAAGAGGATGATCAATACCCTCGTTTTTATTGGTTGAAAATATATGAAGCCCGCAGAATCAATATGCTTGAGATCATCTATTTTGAAACCCACGCTTTCTCTAACAATTATAGGAGAGGTATCGTTCGCCATCATTTAAGGGGGAACAAAATCATGCTGGAAGCCAATAAATACGTGATATAATACTCCGGTTAACAAAAGACCAAACCCACATAATCCTCTATGCATATGATAATCCTCTATTAACATTAGATCTTACAGGGAAATATTGTACTAACCACATGTCCAAAGATCAATTTTGAAGTAGATTAGACATACACAAATGAGGGAAGAAAGGACAAAAGAAATCCTTACACCAAAGAATCCACAATCGCCGCAATCAATAGCGACAAACTCATCTTTTGTACCAACAATACGCGTTGAAAGGAAGATACAGTAATACTAAGCATGATCTGATCACTAACATATGAGAAAACACAAGTTTTCAATCTTTTCTTTGCACGTAACATGGAGAAAAAATATGTATATATGGTATGTCAATCACTCTCTCGAACACAATCAACTACCTCAAGGGTGGAAGGGTGACAACGGAAGATTTGAAAGAATATGCTGAGGAGCTAAACAAACGGTAACACCAAACATCCGAACGAAACACAACCACAATCATGCATCACTTGTTACCACGGAAGTACAAATAAATTTTCTGCAAAAAAGAACAAGAGAGAGTTCAAGTAATCAACCTATATAAACCAACGACTCAAACATACCACGCCAACACATTTCTGGGAATACCATTGCTTTGAATCTTTCTGGTTAGATAAACTTTACATTATATTTTTTTTCTCCTTTTTATAAACTTCCCATTCGTAAGTAGATTGTAAAAGTTAAGTGTTAGCTTTCCTAAGCTTAGAGATGATATCCAAGGAGAGAACGAATCTATTGCATGTATCACTAGAAATGTAATCAGGAAGAAAGTATGATAAGATGCTGAAGCACAGGATTTGGACAGTTCGATTTATGAGTTCTTGGAATTATTAGATGATTCCTATCAAAAACAGTGCAGGAAATTACATAAACCGCAATGTGCCCTATCAAGAGAAAAGCAAGCGGAGTTGAGAGTTTTACAAATGAAAATAAATTTTGAGTTTTCTGTTGCTTACCTGAATAACCCACAAGCTTAAGAGTGACTCCAAGCAAAACAAGGCGAATCCAATCAAGTAGAAAATCTGCATGAAAACAAAAGATGAGATGCATCCATATAATAAACTAAATAAGTTGGTGGCAAGAAAAAGTAAAAGAAAAAACATGTTTGTGACCTTACTTTAGCAAATTGTTTGAGGTATTCTAAAACAGAATCCAAGTCTCCTTGGCTTAGATGTTGTCCAGCATTACAAAAGGTTGCATGAATAGAAAGAGATGCATTCGAAAGGGCGGCAAGAGAGAGGTAGCCGTTATGATCGGGAAAAAAAAGAGTAGTTGTTGAACAGTAAACAAAAGGGCTCCTCCAACAGATCCAAGCATGAACATGCGCAGAAGTGTCATCTAACTTATCCAACTTTTTTCTATTAAGAAAAGAATATAACTAAGCTCATCGCATGACTTACCCCCACCAACACATGGTCAGAGAAGACATTAATTGCAGCGAGAATTCCCCTGAGATTTGCAAAGGAGAGACAAAAATATCAGTTACAAGATCAAACTGAAGGCGAGAGATGACATGAGTAAGCCACAAAATCTTCTTACGAATGAAATAATTAATTAAAATGCAGAACTCAGTACAATTATGATGAATTACTCCCAAAACACTTATTATATCTAACCGACAAAAAACATCATCCTCCACGACAAAACCAATTTAGGAAGTGCAACTTTTTCAGAAGAAAAATGAAGCAAGATAATTTCCACATCTGAATCGATGAACTGAATTAGCTTCAAAGCCCGATCATCGTCTCTGAACCCTGAAGTAATAAGACACCTTGTTAAAGAACCCAAAATGACTGGAGACTCAAGAGCTCAGGACCAGGTACAGTTTACTCCTAGCGACCCGATCTTGAAGTGTATGGGCCCTTAGGCCCCTTACCCTATTATAATTAGTAGGGGCATAAGTACAGAATAATGACAAGGCATATGTAAAGGTCAACAATGAATTTTCAATTTGGTGAGAAGCTGAAAAGATTTTATCATAGAAGTCTCTTATAATGGTAAGTTTTGGCAAAGTTGCAAACTGTCATGATAAAACAAACTAACCACCTTCAAAAATTGAGAAACCTTCCGATTATTAGATCTTGTCAGCTAAATGTCAGTTAATGATGCAAGTGATAAAGAAAAAATATAGTTTTCACGTAAACAGACAGTTGAATAGGAATATAATTACACCTTTCTTTTAGAAATTTCTAACACTGTGACCAAAATATAGTCATCTCATCTATTGTATTGTTTGTTTACTAAATAACGATACCGCAACATATTAAAAAGCCAACGTGAAGAACTGCATATTATTCTGTTGCTGAATGGAAATAATAAGCAGGAAACAATCCCAGTTAAATCCCAATAAAAGTTCCATAATAAATCAACAGGAATGCCTAACTGAATATAAAATGCTGATAGACACCTCCTAAAAAAAAGTTCTTTAAACTAAAAAAGGTCATTAAAACTTACGTCAATGACTGCCCGTGAAAGACGATAGGAGGAGCAATAGCAGCAAATATGCAAAAAACAATGTGGAGCTGCAAATCCCAGTAATGTCAAACACAAAGAAACACAGATAAATTACAAGCAGAAGTAAATATCACGTCGCATAAACCAGACTCACCAAGTAGAACATGAAAAACCAGCCAAACTTTATTGCACTGTCCGTCCTGCAATGTGGAAACAGATAGTCAAGTGCTGCATCTATCAGGAGTCCGTCCAGAACTTTCATCATATAACCTCAAGTTATTTCACTTCACAAATAAGAAAACCATTCAACAAGTTAAACATCATATATGCTATCTATATGCTCCCGGCCGCCATGAAAAGAAGTTTCAAATGCAGGCAACAAAATACAATCAAACTGACAAGAAACCTCCTTGATGTTTTGCTTCTTGAGAAGACCCACATCAACTCCCAAAATAGTAGGACATGGCCAGAACGAAAACATGGTAGAGCGAATATATACTCCAATATCGATGCACCATATCTTTTTTGATCAACTTTCTAAGTTCCAATACCTAGAATTGCATCACCATTTGAGCCATTTCAGGTTGAGGGCTTATGGGCAGGGGAGGCCTACCAGTCTACCATTTTTTGCACCGATGAATTTCAACATAGAGAAAGCCAACCCCATCACCCTTTCCAAATAAAAGAACAAACCAAAAATGGGATAGGATGAAGTGATAGAATGAAAAACCAAAAGAAGGAAGAATTTTATACCTCATTGCACGATAAAGTGGCCTATACCATAGGACATATGACAAAGGGCATCCAAGCAGAGCATAGATTATTGCCAAGAAAAAGATTTTTACACCTGGAATAGCGAACCATGTCAGAACTTCAAAGCTCTATACTGCATCATGTCAACATTTTTTGAATAGATGCCCAAACTATATATGGAAAGGAAAGAATACATTAGAAACCTTACCTCCACCTCTAATCCAACAAACTGTCACAGCGACAACATTGAATACAAGGCAAATAACTATACCTGCAATGGCAAGTTGTTAAAAGGGAGAAAAATTATTAGTGGAAGGAGCAAGAATGGAAGGAGAAGAACTCGTATATAATTAACGGTTAGTCTTTCTACCAACGTTTATCATCCAAACTTGAAAAGTGGTAGGGGGAAGGGTAGTTTTTGGTAATTAGTTGATACGTAGGAATCTGAATGATCCACCCTCAGAGGCTGACATACCAGAAGGAAGACCCGAAAGACCAAAGTGAAAAAAATTGTCCAGAACGAGGACAAGTAACTGACAATATTCAATTCAATAGTCAACATGTTATAATGGTATCAGATGCAAAAGGTAGAAAGCATTTAAGTTGGCAAAGATTTCCAGGATATAGTCCGGGTTTGTACAACACTTCCACAATAACTAACTAATAGGATGCTAATTTACTTACAAATTGCCACTGTCAATCAGTCTCCACCTCGAACTGTTCCATATTAATCAAAATTTGAAACAAAGACGGTCCAAGAAACAAAAGCAACAACCCTAAGAACACAACCATCCCATACCTAACCAACTTGCAAAAGCCAAATACTGCAACCTCTGAGCATGTACAGGAATTTCATTGGCTATGTCATGATGAATAATAGGAAAAAATGGAGGCCAGTTTTTATCATCTACGGGGACCCCAGCTGAAATGCAACATAGGAAGAAATAAATTAGCAAATTTTCACTATCCAGGAAAGCATAAAAAACTACTCTCAACGCTATGAGAATCGTTGGACTTCATCTCATGGCTTACCACTGGCAACAGCGTCTTCCCTGCGTTTAATTTCCTGAAAAACATAATATGCATCAGTTCAAATTCTTAAAAGCCATCTTGCGTTAACACAAAAACATAGCAAGCATCAGATTCATCTAATTTCAATCTCAATGATACGGTAACAAAAAAATATTATTCCCTAACACATTTCTTTCATTTTGCGTGAATAAATAGTGTTTAGCAGATGTTACAGATATTCCACTCATAATGTGAGTTTTATGATAGTTTAACCCGAACTTGAATTATGAACTAGGCAACCAAGGTGAATGTCCAACTAAAAATGCTGGAGACATATCTCATACTCTTAGTCCAGTGTCCGACAGGGTACTAGGTAACATTTAGAAGATCACATGTACTGCAGCGTAAAGGTGCACATTTCAAGATATGGAAACATCTCAATGAGTCATCATTATATGTAAAGCAGTCTGGTTGCTATTTTGAAGATCCTGACATGAGCAATTTACAATCCAGAAAGACAAACAAATCTGTAAGCTATGTAACGCGGATACCACCATGGATACGGACATGGATACAGGACACTGACACGGCGGGAAACACGGCAAGTTTTAAAATAATTTTTTAAGTTATGCATACCTACATTGTAACCACTAAATATTTTTGTTCAGGCCTCTATCAAATGCGTTATTGACAAGTGTCCCCATGTGTCACCCTGTCCCCGGGTGTCCAACATGGATACGAGGAGATTTCTTAGGAGTGTCCGTGCTTCATAGACTGTAAGGTACATTTGCAAGATATGCTTAATAAAACAACTGAAGAACTAACTCGTTCCCTTCTTTTCAGATCTGCTTCCCAAGTTGCAAGCTCCTTATCCTTTTTCTTGGCATCCTGTCATTTCACAGTGCATAATAAGCAACTTGGTGCTCCCAATACAATGACAGGACACAAATGATGATAAACTCTTAACATTTCATACATTCATTGAGTCCAATGGTATGTCAACAGTTGCATCATGTTTTTGGCCAAAACCCAGGGTTTGAGCAACCATTTGGGGAATGCGTGACTTTGATCCAGGAGCAGCACTGCCATTCTGCAATGACAACAGTTTGAATGAGATGAAAATCAATTTAAACGAATGCAACATGCAAAAGTTTAGTATTTTTAATCGAAATTGCATGATTCAACCATAAATTCATTAAAAACGACAATGAGGATTAAAAACCAAAATATCTTTCTATGCCACAGCTTAGGCAATGATGCATTAACTAGTTACTTGCCGATATAACAAACAATTAGTTTTCTGCAGTTAAATTAAAACTCCATAACGGACTGGCCCATGACCAATCACATGTTCATGCAGCAATGCATGTATCTGCATCTACAAGCGAAAGGTACTTTACTGAAGACAATAACCTTTTTTGACTAGTAAAATATGCTTGGTGTGAAATTTTCTAAGTCATTCAGATTTGGTGAATAAAGTTTACTGGATTGGATAGATAATCATAGGCTGAATAATGTTTTCCTTCGCCTTTTGAATGAGGCTATGACATTGTATTTGGGAAATACTGAATCATAGCAACCCAAAACCACAAGGAAACGTCGATTTCATTTCTTGGGATGCCAATGTTCAGAAGAAAACACCAAAATATTTTTAATTCAGAACCCAATTTGTTGAATTTCTCACAAAGCTTCACAATTAAATACCATAGCTTTTGGTCTGTAACTTAAACAGTTAAAAACCCTTAATAGTCAAGTTTCGCAGAAACTCTATAAACTTTCTTCTGTCATTTAAATCCTGGTCAACAAAGTGCTTCTACAGAAACCTGAAAAGATGAAGTAGGGATGTAGAGCTGGATAGAGGAAACTATTCAAGCAGCGCAACATCTCTGTAGTGTTACACGCGTTTTACACCAACACCTTTTAAAATGTCGTTTATTGTTATGTCCCACAGTTCTATTATCCCCAAAGCTGTTCTCCCTCATTACTAAAAGGTATTACATAACAAAATTGTATACTTTGTTAATCAGTGTGGAGAACTACAATTACAAAAGTTTAGCAATACACCTAAGCAAATTCAACCTTCCTGTGTCGCCACTATGGTTTGCCACCCAAGGAAGTGTTGCGAAAATGAGTTGGCAATTTGCAAAGTTTGAAGCAAAAAATAAAGTGGGTCCCACACATATTTAGGAGTGGGTCTATGAGTAAAAAATATTCACTTATGTAAGGAAATTACATTCATGTAATCAATTTGTCAAAACCGTTAATGAAGTGAATGAAATTTAACTCCAAAAAAAGCCACTTGAACTTGGTGAAATAGACATGAGTCTCACATAGGAAAGTTACAAGAATCCTAGTGGGTTTATCAACCCCAACTTTGCTAGGGATACCCAAATTTTATGGGGGGAGGACCTTGGTGATGTGACTTTGACCCATTCATCACACACGCGCGCTCCGCAGCCACCGCCCGCCTGTCTAACTGACCCAGACTCCAGTTTGGGTTTGGTTGGTTGGTTGGTTGGTGGTTTTGGGTTGGTCTTGCGCGTTAAATGTTTTTGGGCCACAATTGTTAAGGATTTTATCATACTTGAAACCTTGTCTGTTTCATGAAAAGGTGCAACCAACCTAAGATATGATAACCAAAGGTACATTACCGTAATTTGAAACCTAAGATACATTACCGTAATGTCTTGGCTGTCATCAACTTCAGGTCAAACTATTGTAGAGCAGCAACTTTCTAATTTCATTTTGGTACCCAAAGCATAATTTTTGTCCCCATGGAAAACCCCACAATCTGTAACATGCCATGAACTTAATAAAGAAATCAATTTAAATATGTTTACTCCACATTTAATCCCTCACTATCAGCAAAGCTCCCACAACTGCTTCAGACTTCTTCATTAGCTTTGTATCCATCCAAATAGTGCACATTCATCTCATTTTAGTGGGAGTAGCTGGATTCAAGCAAGCAATCCAACGAGGCGATACCTTTCATACATCACAAGATCTTTTTTCCTGTTTCTTATTTCCTTCACCCAAAAACAAGCAATATAATAAGTTGAACGTAACCAAACCTTGAAGGAATCTTGCCCTAGATACTTCCCATAGCACCAGGTTGCAGTTGCCCACTTCCCTCGATTGAGCTTAAGATATATGTAGACCACTGCTGGAATTGAGAACTTATTTCTATTTATCGAGAGTGGAATTTTACCAAATCATCTTTATTCTTCTAAAAGGCAACCATGGTGAATGCTCCATCTCTATTGCAATCTTTGGATCGTCTAGTCATTCCCCTCCACACAGAGGCCCACCTCCCACACTTAATTATCGGGCCTTCTCCCTTACTGGGTGATGTGGCATTATAATACACGTGTGATGTGGCATTATAATACACGTGTTAACTAGGAGCATGACAAGTGATCATGACAGTGGCATAGAAACAATAGTGGCAGGCTGGAGCAATGATGATTGTCCCATAGAGCCATGGTGAAAATGGCATTGTGGATAGTGGCAACTCCAAGATTTTATTGCAGTGGTCTCATTTCAAAATGTTATAGCACTTATCAATTGTCATATTTAAACATGTTTTCTACAAACTGGTATATTAATACAACCTTATCGAATGAAAACCCACACAAATTTTGTTTATGCTAATACTATTTGTTAGAACAAAAGAAAAATTAAAATAAAAACAGATGCTATAACTGGTACCATGAGAGTGTGTTCCCAGCATGTATCTCCAGTCCATTTAAGACTAACGTTTTTATTCGAACCCTGTCCACTTGAACAGTAACTATTGTTTAATGCTTCCAAGACTTTAGTAACTTAAATATATCTGACAATATCTCGTCAAAATGGTGAGCAAGCAAAGAGTAAAAAGGCCTACCCTGGAGAACCCTTGATATAATCCACAAGAAACCATAAAATTACAAATAGTTTTATATGGTCATTACTATATAAATTAACTATAGAAAGATTTCTAGATCTTGGTGGGACTGTTTACAAACACATGTCACCTGAACGCTGTACAGGAAATACTAGAGAGATCAGTCTTTAGGAAGAAGTGGAAGCACGTGCGAATTCAAACTCTTTTTTAACTGGCGCAATCAGCTAATATTTTTTAAAATTCTTCTTGCTTTCATTCCAGTGGGTAAAAATGACACCGTGGCCTTGGCTGTGACGCTGCCCCTGATTGGACAAAGAACAATCTGATTCTGATCTAATCTAACACTCAAAAGAGTAGTAACGCTTGCTGATGGTTCAATGATAAGATCTTTGATAATCATGATTCCTCTATTGTAACTTCTCTCATAATGTTCTGCAGTCTTTACTTGTTCACTAACATCAAGACTATAGTTCATAATTCACCACTAAAAATTTCTGATGTCTCGGATAACAATATCTTTAAAAAAAACTCCCCAACATATATTCTTGTAAGCTTCCTATAAGACCCTAAATTGCTCATCTATTTCCATTTTACGTGGTATTGTGAAATACCTTTCTTGCTACCATATGCCATTTCAGATTCCCTTTCTAGAAGCTATCCAACAAACCATAGATGACATTGGATGACAAACAGGTGTTCTCCTCATAATCCCCTTTAAATTTCTTTCGATCAGAGGTGTAATTACACCTTTAAAAAATGAGGACATCTAAGTATAGGTGATAGACTGATAAAAAACAGCTTTACAACACATTTGCATGGTCGTACCAAAGCAGTCACATCTACACTGCCATATAATTATAATGATTCAAGTACTAGAATTTGACACAACCTTGTTTCCAGTAATCCAACAAAGACCCATGATAATAATGCAAAAGAAACAAAGCCCAAAACCAACATACCATCAAAACAAGTGACATCATACGCATTAGATTTCAAACAACAATATCTCCTACCTAATCGGTCACAACATTGTTGTGCCCCTTTGTGGGTCCTATTACAGGCCCATGATCATGATACAAATTGTTTACTTTTACAACCTGCTGCCTGAGTATATCATCCATGCAAATAACCATACCGATTGGACATCGGTAGTCACATGATCTGATGACAGATTCTTATAATCTTATTAATCATCGATTTTCCTAAACAAATGTGATTTGAGCATGTGGCTACCCAAATATGATTAGCCTAATATTGTTTGCACTTAATTATCTACTCAATGACTACCCTACAAAATGAATCCTTTTGGGGCCATGCAAGTGAATAGGGGTGGAACCAGGGCACTTGGCCCAATGGTTGTGTAGCTGTATTTAAGTGCAGTGAGGTTGTGGGTTCAACTTCTCTAGAGAGGAAGTTGAATCCTTGTTGATGGGTCAAGTAGGGATTGGGGTTCTTCCAATATGTGACCTTATAAAAGTGAGTAGAGGTGAGCAAAAAACTTGTCTAACCCCGAACCATTCCAAATTGGCCGGTTTGGTTCAGGTTTTTAGCAGTCTGTGTTTTGTCCGAGTTTAGAATATGAAAAACCGAATCAAATAGTTTGGCTTGGGGATTTATGCTCACAGTTTTGGTTCCAAACTGATCCAAACCGCAATTTTACTACATTTGATTAATGTTTTATTTAGGAAACACTAGATAATATTAGACTCAACCATGATGTACTTTTTTATGGTTTCCACATATTTTGTTTCACTTTCAGTGAGTTTGAATCTATTTAGTGACTTAGGAGATTTATCTGAAGTTAGTTCAAAAGTTTTATTCTAGATTTTTACACAAACCTTTGTTGCTTCAAATGCTCTGTAAAAAAAATTATCTCAACGTGAAGTAAACCGTGGTTCGAAACTCGAACAGAACCGTACTGTAACGGTTTGGATCGGTTGAGTTCTACACAGTTCGCAGATTGGTTTGGTTCTCAAAATCCTCAATCTGTAAGGGTTGATTTGGTTCTTGATTTACCACAAAACTGAACCAATCGAGTCCGTGATCACCCATACAAGTGAGCCAAGATTGGGTCAGCAAAGGGCGTAACACCCTTTATTGTGCCTCGGGGATAGCAAGCATAGTTATCAATACCGTACCAGAAGAAAAACAGTACCTTTAACTTTACGTACCGTACCGGAAAAATTACTGGCCAATACCGGATCTTTACCGGATCTTGGGCAGTACACAACTTTCTTTTTTTAATTTTCAATTGTTGGTTTTTTTTGTAACTACGCCTAAATTGAAACTGGAAATGTAATTACACTCAAAATTTATGTTGCCCTAAACGAGAAGCCATTCTTCGTCTGATGAAAAACTAACGAAAGAGGCTCAAAGGCTATCCATCTCTTTGTCGATCACTCTTGCAGTCTTGTCGATCTCGTACGAACCCTTCGTCTGAAAGACTGAAATCAACGAAAGAGGTATGTATTGTATTATAGTTGTTCTAAAATCGATCAACTATATCTGTAGTTTAAATCTGTGTCTAAGAAATTAACCATCAATATGGAAGAAGAGACTCCTTTTATTCCTTCGAAAGTGGAAAGAAATTGCCACGTTTCAGTGGGGATTCAGGTAGCATTAGTTCTAGATGTTCATTTAGACAGACTTGAACATCTAGTCGAAACAGATGACTGTCTCTGTCTTTGATTCAGCATTTGGAGGTGATAACATTCCTGGGTTTATGGGAGCCATTGCAGCTGCTATAAGTGCCATTTGTGCATTTACAATTTTCCCATCAGCAGCTCAAAAAAACGCATAAAAAATGAAGCACACTCTAGAAGCTGCAAACATGGATTTTGTTTATATTTTCTTCATGGGGACAAAACATTCAAACATGGTGTTCTTACTAAATATTATAAATTGACAGTGTAAAAATTAGAAACATTGAAAATGTATGATATGGCCAAAATAGTATGATAGGCTCTATTTAAATCAACAGTCTCACTCTTTTGGCGAGAATAGATTTGATCACCCACCTTTTTGAGTTGGTAACATTACCCATGTCTGGTAAATCCTATTTTGGATTCCACTTTGATGATCAATACGGCTCATTTTGTATGGATTAATTGGTCAGGAGATTCTACAAAATTTCAACTGAATAGAATATTGATAAGTGCTTGAGTACAAAATTTAGTTCTTGGGTCTGGAACTAGATTGAGTAGAATTAGATTTTCCCATTGAATACTTACCACCCATATCCGATGAGCTAAAGTTTTGCATTATCTCCTAAGAAATCAATTTCTACAAATTTGCGACTCTGATCAACGAAGTGCGATTCAAAACGAGCATTACTAAAGGTGCTTCAAGTTACCCACTCAAAACGGATGTGTGAACAAAATTTACACTCCTCTTGTGGCCAATCTTCTCATGACGTTTACCCACTTATAGGGAGGGGAGGTCGAATCTAAATTCACTCACTCAACCTCATTACTAACCAGTCTACAACTACAGTTCACCAGTTACAGAAACTACTGTTTTCAGATCTAGATCCACTAACCGGACCAAATACACAGGGAAACAAATCAAGATACAAAACAATATGATGCATAAAAGCGAACCAAAGGCGGTAACCGGATTAAGAAAAATGAGATTAAAAAGCTAAAATGTGGCTAGATCTGCGACGTGTGTAGATATATGTGTGGTTATTTTGGATAAACATAGATGTGTGGTTATGAATACGGAAAACTGAAGTGAGAGCGCTTACCGAAAATGGATTGACTTGTTCTTCGTCAAAGGGGTTGGGATCGTTCCGGCTATTCATGGCTTAAGAGCCCCAGCAATTTTGCAGAAAAACCTTCCGCAGAGAGTGGTTTGAAAGAGAGAGTATAGAGAGAGTTGAGTACAGAAAACAAAAGTAATATCTCGCTTTGCTTGTGTGCAACGCGGGATTGTTAGATTGGAATATTGTTTTATACTATTGGGCCAACCTTTACCGGTGACATCTCCAATGTGCGTGTTATTAAGGTTTCCTTTGCCCTAAAACTTTTATTAAAGACCAAAGCTATTATAGCATTTGATATTTATCGATTTTAGTTGTGTTTCATTTGTTCATAATATATCGTGATAAATTGAATTCCCATTTTTATAAGTGTATATTTTTTGGTTATTTTTACACTAAAAAATACTACAAGTGTTATAGTTCTTCGCTACACAAGTATTTTTTTACTGCTGATGTCACGTTCTTTGAAATTGTGTCTTGCTATTCCGCAACGGGTCACCACTTACCTAACTCACCTGCCAATCACTCGAGTCTATGTTCAGCGTCAACGCTATCCACCTATGCTTGTAGCTCTTGAGGACGCTTCTCATTTCCCTTCATCGTCTCCCTTGTCATCTATGGATCCACCTTCACTAGACTCCACTCTTGATCTATCAATTGTTGTTCAAAAGGGTATGCGTACTTGCACTTCTCACCTTATTTTTCACTCCATTTTATAGATCATTTATCTCCTTCATTTCAAGGTTTTCTGCGTCTCTTTCCTCAATTGTTGTTCCCAAGTTTTACCAGGAAGTTCTTTTTTATCCTCGATGACAATCTACTATGGAAGAAGAGATGCATACTTTTGACATAAATCATACGTGTACTTTTGTCTCCAAGCCTCCTGTGGCTCATATTGTTAGTTGTCATTGGGTTTTTCACCATCAAACACAATCCTAATGGCACCGTTGACCGTCTCAAAACTCGTTTTGTGGCAAAAGATTTTACTCAAATCTATGGTCTTGATTATACTGAAACATTTTCTCCAGTCGCTAAACTCAACTCTATTTAAATTATTATCTCGCTCACAACCAATTTTGATTGGTCACTCCATCAGCTCGATGTAAAAAATGTCTTTCTACATGAAAATTTGTCTGAGACTGTTTATATGGCTGTTTATATGGCTTAACCACCTAATTTTGAGACCAAGGGAGAGTATGTCTATCATTTTCACAAATCTATAAATGGACTCAACCAATCTCCCAGAGTCTAGTTCGAGAAATTTAGCAACTCGATTATTTTTCATAGTATGACTCGCAGTCAGTTTAATCACTCTATCTTCTTCAAACGCACCAACAAAGGCATTGTGATTCTGGTTTTATATATGGATGATATTTTCATTACTGGAAGTGATAGTAATAGAATCTAGATGTTGATTAGTCATTTTTGTTCTAGTTTCCTCACCAAAGATCTGGGTAAGCTTCGGCATTCTTTTGGAATTTAAGTTGCTCAATCTAAAGCAGGTATCAATCTATCTCAAAGAAAGCACACCTTTGACCTCTTGAAAGATACATGGTATCTTGATTCTAAACCTGTGGCTTCTCCTATGAAAACTAATCTCAAATTGATGCACGATGATGGTAATTAACAATCTTGAGATGTATTGAAAACTAGTAGGTAAACTCATTTATCTTACTATAACTCGGCTATATATTTCTTACGCAAATAGCATTGTGAGTCAATTTATGAATCATTCTCGAGTTTCTCACATGGAAGCAGTCATTCGTCTTTTACAGTATCTAAAAAATGCTCATGGTTGAGAACCTCTGTATAAATCTTCTGGACACCTTTGAATTGAAGGATACATTGATGCTGACTAGATAGGATCCCTTGTAGACTGTTGTTCCAATACCAACTATTGCATCTTTATAAGGGACAATTTTGTGACATGGAAGAGTGAGAAGCAATCGGTGGTGACACGTTTAAGTGTTGAGACGGAGTATCAAGTAATGCTCATAACGCTTGTGAGTTGATCTGGTTACACACACTCCTTGAAGAATTTAGATTTTTATTTCATGGTCCAACTCTGCTCTATTGCGACAATCAGGCTACTATTCACATAGCCAATGATATATACTCTCCAGCTTGAGTGGAAGTGTTGATTGATTTGATTTAATGGAATATGGTAGTATTATAATTAAGGATTTAATTTGTTGACAATGTAATATGGTAGAAATATAATTAGAGATTTAGTTTAGGGATATAATTAGGTGATTGATTTGTATTTTTTTCGTTGAATCTGTAAAGTGTCTTATAAATTGTGCTTCTTGTTGGGAGAAGCATACATAGAAAAACCATTTCATAAACTCTTTCAACAGTATGCATGTATTTTGTTTTAATTTTTGTATAATTACAAGGTGTTATTTTACTTAGACTTTATCTATGTGTTAGTTAATCTTCGTTCACCCAGAAGCTTTCTTCCTTTTGATAAGTGACTGAAATTGGGTATTGATCTGCCAATTTACTTAGTGGAATAACCAATCAAGACTTCTTCCTTTCGGGCTCTTTTGTGAATATTTTTTTCATAAGAACTTAGTTGATGACTTTTCCTCAAAGAATTAGAATTAAGTAAATATTATGCGGCTCTTCTGATATTTTAGCAATCAAAGACCCTTTTTTTTTTTTTTACTATTTTAAGATTTTGCAATCTATGGTGACACACAGATATATTGCGTAGGTTATATGAATAAACAATATATATATATATATATATAAAGAGAGAGAGAGAGAGAGATAATAAGTATGATCAAATTTGATCTCCTTTACTATTTGGTTTGCTGCACTCTTCGAATAAAAAGAGGGAGAATTTTACTACGAAGGCCTTTGCGAATTTGGGCATGATCTGGTGTAACCGAAATACACTATATTTTATTTAAAATTCGTCATGTGTTGATTTTCTAATATTAAATACTTTTCCACTCGTCAATCACAACAATCACAGACATGTATTTTTTAATTATGTTTTTGTCTCTTTTGATCTTATTAAAATTTAGTTCGTATTTTTTACTTTTTTAATACATCTCGTTAAGATGAATCGATAATCTAAAGACAATAAAAGTTTTTTACTTTTCTGACAAATGCAATTTAAAAAAAAATAAAGATAATAAGACTATTAAAACAACCCAACCTGACTCTTGAAGCTAAGTATCCACAATATTTGACTCCTCCTTGCAATTGGGTATCAAAGAAATTCAAGTTTTAATTAACTACTTTAAATAAATATTTATTAATAAAGTCCACCATCGTGATATTACACATGCGACTGTCAATGCACTGAACTAATCAATAGCATGGCTAATTAAAGATATTACTTTTTTTTTTTTTTATATTTATATAGTTTGTTTAAGCAGATGAAAACAAAATGAGCCACTACCAATATTCAAAATTTTGAGGGTAAACTTTTGAAAGGTAAAACTTTTTGAGGTGGCCTAGTAAACCTTACTAAGTTTTTGGAAGGTAAACCTTTCAAATGGGCCACCTTAAATTTTATAGGATAGCAAGTTTCACATGATTCTTTATATTTTACAAACAAAAACTTTGTAAAAATATAAAAAGAAAAGAAAAGAAAAAGAAAATACAAAATGAAAATCAACACTTTTGGAGAGCTCTAAATTCTTTATTTTTTATGTTATAGTCATAATAATGGTAATGCCCCATATTTTATGGTACATTATAATAAAAGAATTAATAATTAAGCAGCGAATAAATTTTTGTTTAGAATAACCTGTTCAATTTTCCAAAACATCGTAAGAGATGTGAATATGTCTATACAATAGATTTCTTGAGTTTTCGAGTTTATTTATGGTATGAAACAACTCGTAGCATGGGCCTAGCTTATTGATATATTTCACAAAGCTCCACTTTAATTCATTTAATTTTTTTAACAGATAAAGCTGTGCTCAAGAATAACTTATTTTGATTTTTTTTCCGATTACAGATTTTATGATCTAAGTATATCTTGTTTTTACCACATCATTAATTGTCGACAAAATAACCAACTCAAAACCAAGTTAATTGAATAATTTCAAAACCCAATAACTTAAAAATTCATAATTTCTTTAAATCAACAAAATAAAGGGACACCATAGGTTCAAGCAAGAGACTATTACTGGTACAATCATGGCTTTTGGACTTTCATCACATCCACCTCAACCTCATTGTTAGGCTCTATCTCCACTTGTTCATCGATATTGGCTTGAAATATCAGGAACAAATAAGTTGCATTATGAGTGATTGACACTCAATAGAAAAAACAAACATTACCCAAATTTACAAGCACATATAATAAATTCCTAACATGCATATAAACCATAAACATACATTATCATGCAATGTCGTGCATAAGTTTTTCGCATTAAGTTAGGGATGGCAACGGGGTGGATCCGGGCGACTATTAGGATAACCGTACCCCATATGTGAATATTATATCCTACCTGAAATCATCCCGATAACCAAACGGGGAGAAAAAATACTCCATAGCCAAACTATTCGGTTCGAGAAATATCCAAACTGAACTGAACTATAATCAAAATTGGAAAAAATTTGATAAACAGCAAAATATGTACAAAAAATACCATCTCATTAGATGAAAGATCACAAATCGTAGCTAGATAGTGGAGAATCAAGTTTTTCAACTTCCAAGTCCTAATTTCTCAAATCCCATTATGCTGTTTATATTTGGATTTAGGGTTAAAGGTGTGTGTGTGTGTAAGTATAAAACGACGTCGTTTTAATTTCGGTTGGGTTCGGGGATCGGTTCGATTATTGGTCTAAACCATAACCTAACCAAATCCAAACGGGTATTCATCCATTCCTACCATACCCATACCTACGGGGGGAAAAACGGTTACGGTTCGAAAAAAATTAAGCGGTTTGGTTCAGGTAACCATCAGTTCGATCCAAATTGTCATCTCTATATTAAATATCTTTCCATTATTATT
>JABCMJ010014107.1:0-14144 GCA_014822125.1 Arbutus unedo | reverse complement strand
ATATTTTTAAATTGATCAAATTTTAAATTTTCAAGTAAAGAATATTTTACAATTTTTTTTCTTATTTAATTATTCTTTCCATATGGCTAGATTCAAATTATATTCACCATTTCATGTATGCTCATCAGTTCTCTTTTTATTTCGTCTTTTTACTTTCTTATTGATTTTGAACAAATATGTTATATTAAATTTATTTTTTACATATTAATTTATATAGTGATTAAGTTGTGCGTTTAAATAATACAAATAAGACAAATATATGTCTTCTATGATTTTATATTAGTTATATATATATTTATTAGCCTGTGCATAGCACAGGTTTATTGCTAGATAATATATGATATCAAACCAGATAATAATAGCAAGCAATAGGAGGAAGATTAATCAAGACCGAGATCTTCTTGGAAATGGGAAGATTCAAGATAGGCAGCCAGCCTCATAGAAAGATTCAAGATTCTTGAGCAGTATATTTTTGTGATATACGGCTAAATCTTTGAATTTGGAATGATGGAGTAAAGGGTATGCATGGATTAATGCTTTATGGATCAAAGCTTTGATCTTTTTGATAAGAAAAACCTCTTTGGGAGATGGGTAGAGATCCTGTGGGGATTTTTTTGCTTCCCTTGCTCAAATATTTCTAGAATATTGGATGGGGTTAATAAATTTAACAAAACACTACTGGGTATTGAATTGCAAAATCAACTAAAAATAATAATTAAATAAGATGTGGTGTGATTTATCAAGTTCCTTCTCTTGGATGTGTGTTTGTTTATTATTTGGCCTAAATATTTAAGAAAATTTTTCAAGTTTAAATGTCTTGTGTTGATGATTTGGTCTAGCAATATCTTATTTATTTAGTATTTTAGACAAAGTAAGTATAGACTTCTCTTCTATATCTTCATGATTTATTAATTTTATATATTTATGAATGTCTGCTAAATTTAGACAAAAGATTTTTCTATGATCATATGATTTAATTTGTTTAAAGCAAGAAATCGAGAGGTAGCAAGCAAACTTAACCCAAAGAGGCTACTTGAGTCACTATACTCTCTCTCTCTCTCTATCTATCTCATTCTCTCTCTCCCTCAGGTGACGTCTGTTAATATTATAAAAAAAATTGAGCTTAATTAATTAATTAAAAACAAATGAAAATACCTAAACCGCACCCCACCTCCTCCGTTTGCAGAAGGGCACTACCGTCAATATATTCGTTTACTCTGTTTACATTTTGTAGCGTTTGACAAGCGACATTTGTAATTTTTTAAACGAAGTATGCAATCCCATTCTCTCTCTCTCTCTCTCTCCGACGTATGTGCACTCGGAATTTCGGGAGAGGTTTTGATCGAGTATCCGACGGCTTCTGGGGGTTTCGCGCTTCCATAGGGTTTTTGTCAACTTGTAATTGACGAAGCACTTTGGCGGTGAGTCTCTCTGTCGTTTTTAACTTTTCATCATCTGCTTTGTAAATGTCCTCTAGGGTTCTCAGATTATGCTTCAGCATCATTGCCTTTTGTTCTGTTTTAGCGTACATGGAACGCAACATGACCATTTTGGAGTTCGCTTTCTTCAAGTCTCTGTTTATGCCAGAGATGGCTCTAAAGTCTTGACTTTTTGCTTGTAAAGATTATGTCTTTTTTTCATCCAACGGGGAGGAAAGTCTGATACATAGAACGCAACATGACCATTTCTAGTTCAAGCTTTCAAGTGTCTGTTTGTGCCTGAGATGGCTCTAAGGTTTTGACTTTTTGCCTGTAAAGATTATGCCTTTCTTTCATTCCCGTAATCCTTTGTGTGTGTTTTTACACAAACGATCATTTGATTCTGATTTTCATTGGGGAAAAAGAAAACCTCATTTTGGTGTTTTGTTACCGGAAATATTATTTTGCCAGAGGATCAGGTGGTGTCTGACTGGTATTGGCAGACTTGTTATTTGATAGAATCCAAAAACTATATGGACAATTTGTTGTCTTGTAATGGTTTGTAAAGATACTTGGCATTACGTATGGAGGACGAAACACTTGGTTACCCAGCTGAGGATGGTTTTATTGGAAGTCCCCTAACCTGCTTAGCCCCTATTTGTAGGGCTAAGGATGTTATAATGGTTTCTCACCCGACATGGACACAAATCACTTGACACTGGCCCAACTAAGACAAAGGACTCGCATATCCTAAGAGAGCATAAAGCAATAGCGACAGCTATTGTCAGGCTTTTGAGATGTTATGTTCTCTCAATTGGCTGTTTCTTTCCCTACATTCACCACCTTATTTTGCAGTCTGGTAGATGTATGAGGAACTGCAGCAATTTAACTGGGACTTCTTTGTCAATATTAATTTGTTGCCTGTTTTCTAGTGGCTTGTTCAATACCTGAGGCTAGAATTATAATGTCAGTTGCTGTCTTATAATCTGCTTTACGTTATGAGATTTATTCTCTTATTGCCTTTCTTTATAGAGCTGAGTCAGCTGACCAGAAACTTGGAAGTGTCGAAGGTGCCCGTATAAGGGGGCATTAGCTGTATCCCAGGAAGTATGTGAAACACGTTATAGGTAGAAAATTTTGAACAATTATCTTCCAGTATAATGGCAACTGAGAGCCCTATGAGGATGGTGGAAAGCAGCAGAGCTACAACTTGGGCCACTTTGAAGGACCCATCGCTGAATAGTGTGGCAGTAGATGAGTTGGGATTGCTTCTGAAGGGGCACAGACTTCCCGGGGATCCGAAAAACATGGTTCCCAATCGAAGTGGTAGTGCACCTCCAAGTATGGAGGGTTCATTTGTAGCTTTTGGGAACCTTATGGCTCAACATAGTTCTAGTCTGGATTCAACATTGGCAGGATTTAGCAGTTCAACAAAAACTTACGAGTCCGAGGAACAACTGCGTGCTGATCCAGCATATTCTGCCTACTACTACTCGAATGTCAACTTGAATCCAAGGCTTCCTCCACCTATAATTGCAAGGGAGAATCGACGCCTCTTAAATCACGCTGTTGGTTTGGGAAGCAATTGGCGATTAACCTCAAAAGATGACAGTGGTAATGGAGCTCTCTATTTCACTCGAGGTTCCCTTTCTACTCATAATGAGGAGCCAGAAGATGATAGGTCACCCCATGAAGCCTTAGATAATTTTTCAGATAGCACTAGTGCATCCATGTCTGCACACAATGCAGCATCTTTGGCAGCTCGTCATAAAAGCTTGGTCGATCTTATACAGGTAGAGAACTTCTCTTAATAATCTAGCCCTTTCTATATTTGAAATTTTTACTTGGTATTTCGGATTATGGTTTCTGGGACAGCACATAATATTCTTCATCGCGACCTGCTCAAAGTTGTACCATATCTGTTTTTTATGCGAAGCCTTTAGGTTATTGTTAGGGTTTAGGAACTTACAATCTATTCTTTGTTAACTCTACGCTTGACGTTTACTTTTTTCCACAAATAAATTTATTATTCTGTGGAATCAGATTGGAAACGTACGTCTTGTCCTTCAGAAGAATAATGTTGAATTATGCATGACAATTATCGTTACTACTTGGATATCCATATGCGTTGTAGCCTTCATTCAGTAGATAGTTATTATCCTGATGCACAAGTACTGATGAGAAGGGTATAAGATATGCTTAACTATTTTTTAGGGAGAGTCATTTGTTTATGCTGGCATGCTACAAAACATAAATCATGTGAACATTAATTGAATTTTGCACCTGAGCTTAGAAATCCATAGACAGCCACCTGCCTTTGGGCAAAAGGCACAAAGCACCTATACTTCAGTACCACCAGCTTGTAAGTCGGGTTTGCTTTCACGCTTTCTAGAGTTGTAGTAGGTAAGACCTTCGCCTTGCTGTCGTTGAAAATTCCCTGGAACCTGGGTCATTGGTCATTAGCTTCCGCCACCAGTGAATTGTTAAGGTCTTCGTTTCATCATGTATATCAGGTGGTAAATTTTCAGTTTTGGTGTGTGGGTGGGTGAGTACTCTAGGGTCTTGATTGTCTGTTGCCTAATAGTCATGCTCTGGTACAATCTCCTTTTCAATCTTAGGAGGACTTCCCTCGTACCCCATCTCCTGTGTACAATCTGTCCCATTCCTCGAGCCATGCTGCAACAGAGAAGTCCATTGATCATGACGTTTCTGCCATTTCATTGGATGATCTTCCTCTCAAAGTTTCTATATTGTCGGACTCAAAACTAGGACCTGATGATGTCTGTGCGGATATGAATGCTGAAGGTGCAAATAATCTCGGGTTAACATCCACTGATAATTCTTCAGTTACCTCTTTGTCAAGAAAATCATGTTCTGACACAATTCTGGGTTCACTTCCGCCTCAAAATGTTGAAGTAAGCGGCAAGGACACTGGTTCTGCGGATAAGATGTTAGCTGGTGGTACCACCAAGTCAGATCCTTTTTCTTCACAAGGACAGAAAGGTCACGAGAATAATTTTCCACAACAGCAGCGATATCGCCAACAGCCTTTCTCCCAACAAGGTGGTGCTTATCAAATTCGCGGAGCTCAGCCCCCAGTGTTTTCTCAAGGAATGAACATCTCACATAGTGGCATCGAAAAAGGTTCTCATGGCCACCCAAAGAACTCAGCTGTGGTACAACCCGTTCTGCAACCTCCTGGACTCACACCTCCTTTATATGCCACAGCAGCAGCCTATATGCCATCAGGAAATCCATTTTATCCTGGTCTACATCCATCTGGTTTATATGCTCCACAATACAATATGGGGGGATATGCTATGAGCTCTGCATTTCTTTCCCCGTTTATAGCCGGATATCCGTCTCCTACTGGCATACCTATGCAGTTTGATGCCACTTCTGTTCAAAGCTTCAATGGTCGAAGTGCTGTTGGGTCAACAGGGGAAGGCATTCCCCATACAGGTGATTTTCAGAATATACAGAAGGTCTATGGACAGCGTGGGTTATTTCTGCAACCTTCTTTCGTGGATCCCGTCCAAACGCATTACTTTCAGCATCCTGCTGAAGATACATATGGTGCTCCAGGTCAGTATGGTTGGTTGGGCTCAATGGGTGTACTTGGGGGCCAGGTAGATTCTTTCACTTCACAAAAGGAGGCGGCTGTTGCTGCTTATAGGGGTGATCAGAAATTTCAGCCTTCACCAGATAGAAATCTGAGCATTATTAGTCCTAGAAAAGGAGGAATCACTGGTGGTAGTTACTATGAAAATCCAGCAAGCATGGGTGTCATGACACAATTTCCGCCCTCTCCTCTTGGTAGTCCGTTACTGCCAGGATCTCCAGTGGGAGGAGCAGATTATTCAGGAAGGAGAAACGAGTTCAGAGTTTCTCAAGGTTCAAGTAGACATGTGGGAGTATACTCTGGATGGCAAGGCCCAAGAGGAGGAGACACCTTTAATGACCCCAAAAGGCATTCTTTTCTTGAAGAGTTAAAATCCAGCAATGCCGATAGAATAGATCTCTCTGATATTTTCGGGCGCATCGTTGAATTCAGGTCATATTTTTGTCCTTACTTGTTTGCCTTTTCATCTTTGCAATGCAATTTCTATTTTCTTCCCATTGTGGGAAAATAATTTTGTATGCACCTTTAACTCAGTGTCGATCAACATGGGAGTCGGTTCATTCAGCAGAAGTTGGAAAACTGTGGGCTTGAAGAGAAGGCATCTGTTTTTAAAGAAGTTCTTCCTCATGCTTCAAAGTTAATGACAGATGTTTTTGGGAACTATGTTATTCAAAAGGCATGATTTTAAATAAGCACATCTGTTTGCATCTACGAAAAATTAATTTGGCAACGCTATTATAATGGTTAATTCCTTTTCTTCCCCCCTTCCTTTCTCAATTCTAACAGTTTTTTGAGCATGGAAGTTGCGAACAAAGGAAGGAACTTGCAGATCGACTTTCAGGACAGATATTACCTTTGAGTTTGCAAATGTACGGCTGCCGTGTGATTCAGAAGGTAATGTGAATTCTTATAACCTAACGATTTCATTTGTATTTTCACTTGGAAATTTATACATTCTAAGCATAGTATATCTCTGTTAGAAATGTACACATGTTTATTGATTGATGCTACTATTTTTAAAAAGCACCTCCCTGTTATTCTGTTAATCTGTATTGTTCTCCTGGTTTTTTTCAAATAAGGGTGTGGCTCTGTCTATGTTTTGGTTCCAAAGTTTGGAACATTTCCTTTTCTATACCAACATGTTATGAATACGAATAATGAAACCAACTGCTGCTGTTTGTAATACAAAAAGATATGTTATCTCATTTTTAATGTCTTTAATATATGGCCCTTAATGGATGCTCATTCTAGGCTCTCGAGGTTATTGAACTTGACCAGAAAACACAACTTGTGCATGAGCTTGATGGTAATGTTATGAAATGTGTGCGAGATCAAAATGCAAATCACGTCATACAAAAGTGCATTGAATGCATTCCTATGGAGAACATTCAGTTTATTATCGCCGCTTTCAAAGGCCAAGTCGCTGCGCTTTCTACTCATCCCTATGGTTGCCGTGTTATTCAGGTAATATTGTGTTTTGTAGGAAGGCAACTTCAGGACTTGTATTTATACTGAACTGTCACCTTTTTGTTGTTCTATTATAGAGAGTTTTGGAGCATTGTTCAGATGCTCTGCAGTGTATTGTCGAGGAAATCTTGGAATCTGCTTATGTTCTTGCTCAAGATCAATATGGCAACTATGTCACACAGGTTGGTCGTCATATGTTCTTAATTTATTTTTCTCCTAGTGGCGTACAATATCAGTTTTGGGTGCAGTAACAATTGAAAATTGTTGATGATAATGACCCCAGCTTAGTTGAAATGGCACCACGTTTTGGTTACAGAAGCTACTAATCTATTCAAATGCTTTGAGTTTTTATGTTAATTTCTATTCTCCCATAGTTCCCATCTTAAGTCGCAACTTAATGCAACCTTATTGTGCATATATTTGGCTTGCTCTGCAACATCCTCTTTTTACTTTTTTTTTTTCTTTTTCATTTGCTGGTGTGTGCTCACCACAAACATGGATTGGTGGGCTTTCCTCTTTTGGGGAAGCGGATCCTCGTTAAGGCTGGTATTAATATCTAATGTAGTATTGGATATCTTGCATAGTGTATACTAATTCAAAACCTTTAATACCCTTTTTCAGCCTGCACTCTTCTGTCAGTGAAGAAGTTCAGCTTACTGAATCCTTGAGAAAAGGACCCTAGGCATTAAAATGTGTTAAACGTTTTCTCATCAGCATTCCAAGGAGCAAGATAATGATGATTTTCTCATTTCAACGGATTGTGCAACATGAGTTTTGATTTGAACAGAGTACCATCTAATCTGTGTCGAGTTCATTATCACAAAGTTATTTCTATTCGTTCATTAATTTTTTTTTTTATGGAATTTTAGTTCTAAAAGTAATTTGAATGAACAGAAAACCAAATCCCCATGCACACAGAGATTCCTTCTTTCTGTATGAAGTTGAGATGTCTAACCCAATTCCTGCATTTTTTTTTCTTCTAATGTTTGCATCATACTTCCTACATTGCATACAACATGAGTATTCTACTGAGATTGATGGAATTTCCTGCAGCATGTTTTGGAAAGGGGAAAGCCTCTTGAAAGAAGCCAAATCATCAGCAAGTTAACTGGAAAAATTGTAGAAATGAGTCAACATAAATATGCTTCAAATGTTGTTGAAAAGTGTTTGGAGCATGGTGATGCAGCTGAACGGGAACTGTTGATTGAGGAGATTCTTGGTCAGTCTGAAGAGAATGATAATTTATTGGTAAGTTATTTTGTAAGTTCTTAGAGCATGTGTACAGATTAGTTATGTGATAATCAGAGACAAAATACAACAACCCTAGTCATTCCTTGTCATTTGTTAGTTAAATAAGTGTCCGCATTAGATTGTTGTAGACATGATACATACAAATGGGGTACATAGATCAATCAGCAGTTATATGGTTACAGTAAATTGTAGCACTAAGGCCTTGTTTGATACGTACAGTGTACTATAGGTTGAAGGGGATTGATAGTGAGGAGGGGATTGGGTTGGTGATGAGGAGGGATTAATAGTGAAGTTGGTTGTAGTCGGAGGCAGAGATTGTGTGAGAATAGTTATGGTCATGTTTGTTTTGGTGTAGTGAGGTGATTAATGCGAATGCCCTCAATGAAGCTCATCGAACAAAACAGATTTACGTAGCCGTTCCCAATTGTTTGGGACATAAGGCTTGGTTTTGTTTGGTTTGGCTATACTTTTATTTACAAATAGGTACGCCATTTGGGTTTTTTAAATGGTTTCTGTTAGGTGTTGCAACATATGCATGCCAGTTATAGAGATTCAGTTTACAGCTAGCTTGGATCATTTTTCAAAAAAGCTTGGGACTACGTGCAGAGTAATTTGCTAGGCACTTTTGTGAGTGTAGGCCTCTTTACTTGTGTTTTGCTCTTTTTTTAAGGTTATCTCACATCAGCCATTACGCAGGAGTTGCGCTTCCTTCTATGTACACCTGTTTTCGCAGCATGCAAGTATCATATCATACTTCTGAATATATCATTAGTAGTCAATATATTATCTAGAATTTTTTTGACTTCATTAGCAACTAAAATCTTGCGTAGTTTTCTATTTCTTGTGATATTTTAGTACTTTGTAATTGATTCTGAAGTTTGCACCCATTTAACTAGCATCAGTTCATGACTTATGTATTGGCTTATTCTAGGTAATGATGAAGGACCAGTTTGCAAACTATGTGGTCCAAAAGATCCTTGAAATTAGCAACGATAAACAAAGGGAGGTCTTGCTCAATCGAATCAGAATGCATCTTAACGCTCTGAAGAAATATACGTATGGAAAGCACATAGTTGCTCGCTTTGAACAATTGTCTGGTGAAGGTGCGTGGATTTTCCTTTTTATTATCCACCTTCCACTTTGTACAGCGACATGTATACTCATTATTTTGTTTGCTTTATATAATATTTTCCCATCCTTCTGCCGTGCAAGAAAACAATAAAGTTCTTTAACGTTATGGTTTGTTGATTGACCTTTACTCAATTGCATTATGTCAAAACTCCTTTGATGGGATATGAAAATATGGTCTACATGAATTGTGCAATGGACATCAGCATGCCTTAACCATTACTACCATGTTAGAGTTATCAGCCTGCCTTAACCAAAAGCCGAGATACTTTGTAGTTAGTATAACCCCGTTGATTTTATTGACATCGTAATGTTGGTCTCTCGTTCCCTATGCGATTGGTTTTTGATTATTTCATTGGAAAGCAGTGAAGATATCATTGGCAAATTTTGTTGTGCAGAAAGTGAAGCCTCGGAGCCATAAGCTGCTCAAGAAGGGACCGTTTCTCCAATGGGATGCCACTTGCTCCTGTGACTGGCAAAAAGGATTAATAAGAACCGCGCAAGCAGAAGGAAGAATATGACGTGAGCAGCCCATACCACCATTGTCCCTGCATTTGCACAGTCAAAGTGGCTACAGTTGGTTGGCTACTTGATATTCCAAAAATTTAGATAATACTTGTAATGTGTAATGTAATATATTTCAACTGTATTTATGTATGTATGTAGGTATGTATGTAGGTATGTTTATGTATAGAAGTTCACGTGATTGTTCGAATGGAATTGTTACTGCTTGCTGAAATAGTTTTAAAAGTACTTCATTGCTTTTTGTTTGTGGTCTTATGGGAAGACGGGGCTAGCTCTTGATGGGATTTTGAGCCGGGTTAGGTGATTCAGTAAAGTTTACGGTTGTGTGTTTTTCAGCATTGGGCTGACTCTGCCAGTTTGGTTTTCCCGCATGGAGAAATTCTTGGGAGATTTTTCAGACAATGGTTGGATGGCACATATTAGACCCCACCAACCCTGGACTTCACCCAATCTAAGATTCAAAAAGGGAATCAAGGCATTTGGAAGGCATGCTAATCTCAGAGGAAATATATGAGAAGTTTAGATTCTTTTATATTTTCATCTGGACTAATTGTGCTCCATGTGCAGAAAAATGGAAGGATATGAGAGGATAAATGATTTTTTGGTGATTGCAGAACTTTTCTCGTGCAGCCGGATCAATTTGGTAAAATTCGCCTAGATAAGTATTTGGCAAAGAAAGATTCTTGAGGTGCATAGTTCCGTTGCAATGTTTGAGCGCCTGCTAAAGACGGTTACAAGTTAATAATAATGTGCTGTTGCTAAACACCTTGCTCGTTATCATTGAGTTATGGCAAACGTTGGAATAATTGGTACAAACTGTTTCTAGCAAAATTCAGTATGGTAAAACCTTGTTTGGAGATAACCGCTTGCTATTCATTGTGAGTGATCATGTTATCGATTAAGTGCAACATTACAATAGTAAGAAAATTTGACAACAATAGGGGAATGTCAGCAACATTACAAACCAGTTTATAACACAATCTGACATTCGCCCCCAAAATTCACAGTGCTAGGCTCTGTAAAACCACCCACGCTTCATCAGTGGAAACAACATCCTTTTTCAATAAATAGGTATGAAAGCTTAAAATACTTGTGGTCCTATAGCAGCACCGCAACCCAGTGCAAACATGATTGAAATTAGAATTCGGTTACAAAATTTTTGAGAGAAGAACCTAAACAGCCAGGCAGCCCTCCCCAACAACACAAACACTTTTGAAGTAATGATATGATTCAACCACAGGCTAAGACTTGGCATATAATCTGTCTGCAGAATAAGTGGGCTGTAATTAGATATTGCCTGAAACTGTCATAGGTGTCGCCTCTCGAGTAGTAGTATATCTTTCCAAGCTTCATAAAACATCCAGGTGATTCCAGAGGAAGGTGCGACTTTTAAACAACTAGCACCCCAGCCTCTGTAAAGTCCCAACAGACCCCTCTCTCTAATGACTTCAGCCAATGCAGCTGCCATGTTGGCTGGACATTTACCTTCTAGTGCTCCTACCATCAGCCGTTTCCTTGCCACCTCCAAAGGAAAACTGATTGTGCTAGCCGTAAAACCTGGCCACAAAGAAAGTAAACGGATGCCCAGCTAAGGAGGGTGATTTTTTAATCATTTTATCAATGTTGAGAAAGAAGACACCAGCATTGAAGAAGGCACTGCCCCCTTTGAAAAATGAACAGAAAAAGGCTTTATTACGAGATTTAGAGACATCAAATCAATTTGATAATGGTAAACAAGGCTGAGTTTGCACCTGATAGGGCTCCAATCAGGAGCATATCTGCACGGCTTAAAGACTTTTTCTTCGTTGCTAAGCAGTAAGATTTCTTCAATTTCTCATACATGAAATAGTAGCACGTGCTGTAGGGGAGCATGCCAATTAATGTAGGTGAAAGACCAGCATAGAAAGCACCTAAACCGCCATCCTTGTAAATCCTTCTAACTGCAACAGCTATGGAAGGATACGTCTTAGGACTTATAGTCAATCGGTCCTGTGAAATTGCCAAAACAAAATTACTTACCTTGCAGATATAATACCTAAAAGAACTACGAACTCTGCAAAACCAACTGTGCTGGGTCATTGTCTAACTATCATGCTGTACAGGAGAAATAAATTACAACGCTATATCACAGAGAAAGGTACCTCCAATTTTGAGAGAACCAACACATTTTATGACAAAATAAGACTAGAGAATTGACAGATTACTAAATTTATTGTGTGCTTGGCAAAAGCACAAAGACTCGTACCAGAACCCTAAATTTGATTGTACTTGTTAGTACAAATCAGTTAAGCCAGCAAATACCTTTAAAACTTCTAGAGGATGGCAAACAAGCGTGCTAACAATTCCAGCGGCTGCACCAGCTACAGCAACTGGAGAGATCCAAGAGAGAGAAAACTTCAAATTGATGTGACCAATTTGCAACTTAGGGCAGTCAGTCTGATTCCATGTCTCTTGAGCTGAGGTCATTGCTCGCTTGACACATTCAAATGTTGCAAACTCAATTGCCTGTGTAGGTACTATACGCACCATGTTGACTGTGTTGCCTGCCCACAGACCTCGCAAACCTTGGTGCTCAATAACCTCGGCGAAACTCCCAGCAATACTTTTGGATCCAACACCAACAACCATCCTTGTCCTGTAAGTGTTCAAATTCTGAGTGAGGAATCAAGTTGCAACACAATGTAATCATGTAATATACCAAGTACCAACAACAGTATGTAGTCAACAACACAAACATGACATTGTGACTCCAACAATTTACCTTCTTGAAGTGGAACTTGAGATATATATTTTGTTCTTCGAAATTTTAGATGGATTCGGATCCTTTTAATTTCCAGCTTGCTGGCTTGCCTTGGCTCGACTAATGAATATCACCCGATTTTATAGTAATTCTGGAAGAAGATTTGTTGATTTGACAATTCTTTGCATTTTGGTATGAAGTTGAAACTAAATAATACAGACATAGTTGTTCGCCGAGCAGTATCCAATGTCAACACATATCCATACTACACATCTCAATTTAATCCATTAAGCAATGGAGTTAAACTTTAATTACCACCTAAACTATTAAACACCACCAGGTTCCAAAGTCCAACTTTTCATTCAATTTATTCCTTTTATCATCTCATCTTACTTCCACAACCAAAGAAACATGCCCCTTGTGCAACAATCAATGAGATTGCTCACAAAGAAGCTGCATGGGGCAGCCAAGTTCGTATGAGGCTCTGGAGTAAACTCAAAGCTACCAGGTTCAATTCCTACCAGATCAATCTTTAAAAATCTCATTATTTGAAAATACTAGCAGAAGGGATCCGCAGCGCAAAGCAATACCATGAAACTAGAAGTATAAGAAGACTACGAAATTAAAAGGCAGCTGACTCTAGCAGGGCGAACAAACAGCAATGGTCAATTTTGTTAGAAATGCTTGAGCAACATTCTGTTTCCCATCTGTGGAATCTGTAAAGTCTATACACTGTATAGAATAAAGGTCATTCAGTATTCAAAAAATTGATAAAAATATGGAATTCACTAAATGGTTTGCTTTTATATTGTACGGCCAAAGTTCAAATTTGGAGTAGGTAACTGCAAATAGTGGTCCGTGCTTTTGAGCCTATAAGAACTAATAATGTACATCTTCTCTCTTCTTATGTTATTGATAGTTAGTTTGTCAGTCGCGTGAGTAGTGCGTCTACAAGCTTTAGAATATAACAACACTAAAAGGAGAGCATCAAAAGAAATGGCTCTTTTGTAGTAGAGAAAGGAAAATAACTAGCTAAGAAGGAACAGCACAGACCTGATGGTTTCAAGAGGAGCAAGAACAGCTTTGGTCATAGCCCCAGCCAAAGCACCACTAAGAAACTCGCCAACTTCTCTACTCCTAAGAGCAATCTAAATCACGATATAGAGTTCCATTTAGACAACCATGTAACACTTTCACCTAATATTAAACAACTTTACATCTGCATATCTTTGTGCCCATAGGTTAACACAAGAAAAAATATCAAAGCCGGTAACATTCCTTAAAACTACAAGAAATGGCCAGTCCCCATCGGACTGGGAAACATTAACCTAGTAATAACTCTGCTCAACATCACATTGTTGTAAAAGAAGCAGAATGCAATATCTTATCATTTTTTTTATTACTAACAAGTGCCTGTCAAAGGAAAAAACAGTCAAAAATGAGATTGAGAATTGTGAACCAAATTAACAACAGGCCACCACGCCACGCTGATGAAGAAAAAAAAATGTTGAAGTTGCTTTACTACATGTAATGGGCGTGACAGGATGGTCCTGACCAGTTAAACATTTTGAAATCCCTAGCCCTCTGGGTAAAAAAAGAGCAAGAGGAGAATTCCTAGGGATAGCATATGGGAAAGAATGGTAATTCAAAGCATCTGTCGGGATGAATTTTTTATGTACTGAAGCAACAGCGAGAATCAAGCACAACGCGAAGAAAGCTATAAATTTGTAAGAAATTAATAATCCAAAAAGAAAATAGCCACTAGGGGACTACCCATCTAGACCCCCAGACACAAAGACTTAGATGAAAGCGAATAGCGATGATTTACTTTAAAGGGTTTTGCGAGGTCAGGCAATTGGAAACGAGGAAGTTCGAAAGTGTGGACTTTGCCGAGGTGCTCCAGCTCCTTGGGAACCATTACAAGTCCGTACACATCTCCCGGCACACGGTATCTCTTCTTCTGCGATACAGATTCCATAGCCATTATACTTCA